>OV651814.1:13427886-13692886 GCA_927349885.1 Psylliodes chrysocephalus | reverse complement strand
CCTAATGAAGTCGTTCAAAAAGTGGTTGAATGGAAGACAATGGATCTTTCATTGTAGTTCATTTCTCTATCACATTTTCACAATTGTATTTGCACTAATAATAGTTCTATATAGGTACAAAGTGTTTCGCGAAGAAAGTGATGTACTTAAGACTACTTCAGAAGATTCAAGTGGTCCAACAAAATCATGTCGCAATTTATTTAGCTTTTTTAAAATCTTACCTCTCGTTGGACTTTAAAATAGAATAATTTGTTTAGGTCACGTAGGTAACAAAAAAAGTTAACAATATTAATAAAACAATTATTAGGTAGGTACTTATGACATACCTTATAGATCAAAAAATAGCTATATTATCATTGACAGAGTAAAAACAACTTTTTTGATTACCAAAATTTTGAAAGTCCTATTGTAACATGTTTGATAAATTATAATTTAGCAAATTAATTTCAGATAGACATAACCTATAAGGATTATTTCTGATACAATGTGGATTACGTGTCTTGTAATTATGAATGTCGGGATGCTTTAGACTGTTATTTATGAATTTCAACAAGTGTAGATATGATGTAAATATAAAGTAGTTAGCAGCATAATTTTAAATAATGCTGTTCTCTGAACATAATGTTTGCCATAATTCTTATTGCTCTTTTTGCATCAGAAAAATTTGAACATATTGGGAAATGTTTTCCCAAAGTCGTACACCATAGCTGACATGTGAGTGAAAGAGAAAGAAATACACATTTTTAAGGTTATTTCAGTTGGTAAGTTTTTTAACTGCCGAAGAATAAATAAAGAACTAGAAAGTTTTTCCTTTCACTGATTAATTTGGGTCAACCAATTCAGTTTGTTTTCCAATATAATATCAAATAATTTTACGAATTTTGTTTCACACTTTGAGATAATTTTGTTATTGGCAGATATCTGCTTGTTTTTTCAAAGCTCTGTGCGCAATATCATCCAATAAAGAAGTTAAATTTCTATGTTTTATCTGTTAAAATGAATAGTGTATCATTAGCAAATAAAACTGACTTATCAGGTAGCATAAAACAGCTTAAATCGTTAACATAAGCAACAAATAAAAGGGGCCCAGAGCACAGCCTTGTGGAATCCCTTGCACTACAGCCAGAAAAAAAACAGAACACCATTACTGATTACAGTTTGTCTATTACTGAGGTATGACTTTATCAGTCCTAGTAACTCCATAATACACAAACCCAGGAGTACCAAAAAGTACAGTCCGGGGTTTTATAAATGACTGGATTCGGGAACAACATATCAACTATTGGGGAAGCACCCCAAAACAGGCACATGGAAAAGCCTTCATAGGCAGACCATGTCCCAAAAGAACTGGAGAACTACTCTTAATGAATAGGAACCAGTTGAAAGTGATAACAGGGTTCATGACTGGGCATGCCCCAGTAAAGGGACACTTGAACAAAATTGGCATGTACAATGGGGAACTCATGTGCCGACTATGTCACAAGAAACCAGAAACGGCCAAACACATACTGTGCGAATGCGAAGCTCTAGATCGCAAAAGACAGGCTCTTTTTGGACAACCCCAGGTTGATCCAACAACGTATAGAACCCACTCACCCAAGGATCTGTACAAACTTGTACAAGGTACAAAGGTGATAGAGTGTGTGCTATGAACTAACATGGGGTAAAACATAATAAGCCAATAGGCTTCAGTGTTATTCGGAGACACATAGTCAGACGAGCCCAGGAAAAAAAAAACTCCATAATAGCTTAGCTTTTCCAGAAGGATGTCATGAGATATACAATCGAGAGCCTTGGATACAGGCGCAGATCTGGGAAGATTTTTCGGTGTGGTAAATAATTTTATTCGTCGTCGACATCTTGTTTTTCTGCTTTCTCTTAAAATCTGCAGGTTACAATTTGATAAATTCTAGGATTTTTCCGAGCAACTCGGGAGGGAGGGGGGAGCAATTACTCTTGTATAAGCGCCTGCTTGGACAGATCGCAAAGCATTACTGCTGTGTGATTTCCCTCACGACATTGAGCACAGCCTGTGTAGTAGAACGAGAGCATAATCTAAACACATATTGACCAAAATAATGACACCTATCGAGACGTCACCTTTTTGAAAACTGGTAATAAAGTATTTAAATACCTCAGGAAATATACCAGTGGATAAATTAAATTAACCAGTTCAATAAATGTTTTTTCTACACTCACATGGATATTAGCTTTTCTACGCACAGATTAAAAAACGAAAAAGTATGCTATTGCCTTCAACTGAACGAATATATTTCATATCCATTCTAGGTAGTGAGAACACTGCAAAAAAGTCATCGTTCATATTTTGATCAACCGACTGCTATTATTTTTAAAATTTTAAATAAGTGACAATTCAAACTATATTTTTTAGTTATTGAGATTAAACATACTTACATTAAAATGGGTTATTCTTGTGTAGAATCAATAAATAATAGCATTTCTTTTTTTATTTCGTTTATAATTATAAATAATTTGTTAATTTAAATAAAACTATTAAAAGTCAATTTAATTACGAGTATTAAAGCAACAAAAATAAAAGAATAGGTGGTCCTGTGGTTAGCGTTCCTGCCCTCCACACGGAAGATTGGAGTTCGATTCTCGGATGGGGAAAAATCAAATGAACTTTGATCGTTTTTTTTTTTTCGTTTATTTTATTTTAAAAATTATTAAAAGCCATAAATTATTTTAAAATTTTAATATTTTAATAACCTATAATATTTCTTTATTTGTAAATTTTCCTTAGTGGGTCGTAGAAAAATATAATAGATATACAACTCGAGTGGATTCTCCACATCATGTGATATGGCCATCAATCCACTCTTGTTGCACAAACTAATATTTTCTTTCTAATTTTTGACATTTTCTGAAATCGCAGACAAAAGAAAACAGTTAAAAATAAACCCTTTTTGGTTTTAAAATCAATATCGGGTCAGTGGTGTAGCAGTCTTACGCGCTTATATTCATTTTTAGGCAAGTTTATGGTCAGAGACAGACGGGCTTCGAATCTCAGGCCAGACCATGTGGATTTTTAATTAAATTGAATGGTTCGGTATAGGATTTGATGTGTGCCGTATTAATAGAAATTCAGTTTCTGTTGATATGACATGCAGATTATAAAATCGCCATGCATTACCGTCTCGATGATGGTGAGTGAGGTTTTCCGGGTTTTCCTCACCTGTAAGTCAAACGGTACCATCAATCATCTTTAAGTCGCCCCGGAGCGCCATGGCAAATAATAATAATAGTCGTCCCTTTCCCCGAACAAGCTCAGCTTTTGGGGTAAAAATTCACTCGTAAGGGGGTGAATTGGGGAGAGTATTATTATTATTTATAAAATATTATTGAAAGTTTATATCAAGTAAACTAAATACTTATAAAAATAGTAATAATGTTGTTTTCGTCCTTATTTTACATTCTAAATCAGCACAAAATATTTAAATTACAATACATGATAAAAATAATCCACTTTCTCCAAAACTAAATAACTTTAATAAGCAATATGAACATACAGCAAGTCGTTGAGAATAAATTAATATGATTTTCTATTTGTCATTAAAAGAATGAAGTTATGCATATAACAATACAAGAAAGTAATATTGGTTGCCTAGATGTCAGTATTTTCTTTAAGCACAATTTTATATACAATCTAGTCAAAATTAGAAAAAATATTGTATGTAACACGATACGAAATGCCGTTTCATGTAACTCTTCTTGTTACGAGACCCCGCAAATATTCAAAATAAGGCATTTCGTTACATAAATAGCTATTAATATATATTACATTACAAGTTTCTTTTAAAATTTTATCATTAAGTTAACGAGTGTCAACATATTTAGAACTTTTTTAGAGAATTAATTGCGTCAAAAAGTTATATTCAAGAACAGGGCCCACGAAAAATGAAGCTACAAGGCAAACGAAATTTTTTTAAATTTTGAAGTTTATTATTTAAAACATCAGGAAGAATCTTTTTTTTTTAATTTGGTGTCATCGGCATCGACTGCTGTCATTAGCCTCGTGTTCTGTGTAGGCTTTGTTACTGTTTCCCAGCGCCACTTTAGGAACAGCACTGTTAATTAGAACCCAACAGTGAATGGTCGAGTGGGGAATCCTACCAAGGCAGGAATAGTCTTATGATATAGTTAAGGATATTACTAAAAAAAAAACATCGAAATAGAATACAGCAGAGACCACATAAACACTATTTTGCGATATGACATTTCGAGTGACGGAAAAGTGTAATAAAAATGGCGAATTGAGTGGTACTTTGATTTCTTTGGTGCCAATAATTTTTTATTTGCACTTTTCTCCAAATATTTAGAATACTGCCAATTTTAGGGAAATCATGTATAAAACTTTTAATTGAACAATTTTTTAAAAGAAATTGAATTTAGAACTTTTTTTTAAAATTTCTCGAATACAGACCATTTTAGGAAAATTATGTTTAGCACAAAAATATATATAGAATAATATCACAAGCAACTTTTATTTGAAGAATTTTCTTCTCCAAGCGTAAATAACAGATTTATTCAAAAAAGTAAAAAACGATCCCTATAAAGTACCCCTCAGATGTTCCGACTATTCCCAAAATCTAATAAACTCACCGCAGGATGGATTAAAGCTTATGTTTAAAATTTGGCGATTTTCTGTTTATCAGTTCATGAGTTATCGAGTATACAGGCAGACATCATCGCGAAAATAGTCAAAACGGATTCAAGGACCCCAAAACGTAAAAAGCCGTCGAGAATTCGAGGTCTAAAAGTCATTATTCCTATAATACAGAAATTGATTAATTTCCAACTTGCCTTGTCTTTATTATCTGCTCGAGTAATATATTTATCGTAAGCTAGATTTTTTGTGGATTTTAATTTATCATTGTACTCATTTTTGAGTTTCATATACGTGTGTATGTTATTTGGATCTTCTGTAACGTCTGATATTAGTTTGATGGTTGAAAGATCACTTCTTAGAGTTTCTAAAATTTTTCTTGCAAAGGAAAATATTTAATACTCAAATTATGATAAGTATTAATAAGAAAAGATGAAAAAAATTTACATTTACCTTTATTACAAAACATACTTCAATCTACACTTACACACTGTTTTAATATCTTCAAGCCATTACCTGCAATACACTTTTAATGACATGTTTGATCTCAGAGATGTATTGGACAGAGTCGTTTGAAAATGGGTTCGAAAACACCGAAAGTAAACAGTTAGTTTGAATTTTTTTTAACTCTGTTGTCTATACAATTTGAAGATGAAGCTATAACTATCTAGTATCATCTACTATTGTGAGAGATAAACCAAAAGATTTCAACAAACATTCAAAATTGAAAAGAATTTCAGATTGTGATTTAAAATTAATACTAAAATCGCCCAATAATATTAATTTTTCATACTTTTCTACTAATTTATGTACTACTTACAAGTTACAAAAATATAAGTATTATATTTGCCACACCTTGAAGTTTTAAACTACGTGTGCAAACATATTGAACAGTTTGTTTCATTAATTTTTATTTATCTTCAACACGTTTGTCCGTCTTTATTCATTTGATTTACTCGTACTTAAGCCTTTATACGAGTATATTCCTGAAAATATTAAATCCATGCAAAATAATGAAAATGTTTTTAAACTTAAAATAAAACATCTGAAATTAGCTTCTATACAGTTGAAAAATTATTTTTAAATTCACTAAATTAGTGTGTCACGTTTATTTTGTTGATGTCTTTTATTTAATTTAATACATCTCATTAATATTGTAAATGTTTTGACCTGTACAGAGCTCTTAATGGATCAATAAATTACTACTACTTTTAAAATAAACAAATTATAGAAGAAATAAAAATAGTTTCAATAAAGCTAAATGCAATTAAAAAATAATTTTATAAATATTTCAATGCAGTTACCTATACCTATCTAACCCCCTGTAAAATGAGATACCAGACCTGTATGCGAGAGTGTTACCTCGACAAATCAACCAGTTAAAATACTAAATTGTTAAAAATTATAATGTGAATGGGTCATAACTGGATATAAAAAGGGGCTGAGTGGGTCATTATAATATTTCGCGCTTGCAACCCCTTTTTTACGAGAGGGTTCAAATACAAGTTCGTGGTGAACCTGCTCTGCCGCCATAGGCGTACCCTCAATAAAACTATTGGTGTCCGTTTCGTAGATGTTAATACAATCTTTTAAATTTTGGAAATATACAATTCCTATATAAGTTATCAGAAACAAGCATTTTTTGATACATTAGGTATGAAGCCAATTTTACAAAATAATGCAAAGTGTAAATTTAATAATTAGATTTCTGATTATGTAATATGGTAATTTTATGTTTCATAATCAGAAAAAATATGCACGTTGTCTTTTTACTTGTTCGCTTTTGCATGATTTCCTTGGACTTGTTTTCTTTTGCTTGATTTGTGTAACGGACTTGAAATTCATGGATAAACAATTATAATACTTTTATTCTCTTGAAAAACAGAGGTATAACAAAAATAATCAAACTTAACAAAATACATTCTGAATAAAAAACATTTTTTCAAAATTATTGGAAAACTGATCAATAGTAAAAAAACCAATTCTTTCGATATTATTTTGTCATAATGAAAATTTAATTTAAATCTACAAGACATCGTTTTCATCTAGACAAACAATTGTATAAAAAGTTGAACCACAATCTTGCAGGATCATCGTAATGTTCAATGTGAGACGCTCTATGAAGCATCAAACCAAATTTTTTAAAACCTACAAAACGAATTTTTTAAAGTATGGGGTGTATCTATAGTTTCAGAATAGATCATTTACCAATCGATAAGATGCTGCTTCATGTATATTATTTCAATTAGCATTTATTAAACTAATATTTTACGGACTTGTCACTATATGCAAAATATATCAGTAAATCCAATACTTATGCTTCATTTGTTTGATTAAAGCCTACTAGTTGGATACATATGAACTTCTTTGGTTTTTATTAGTTCCTACAATTTTGTAGTCAATTCACTTAAGGGACTTAATTATTTTTGATCTAAAGAAGAAGTCAAAAACGACTGAGCATCTAATTTACAGTCAGAAATGATATATAACTTGTATGTTATAACTTAAATATGCCAAATATGGACTTTGCGTGAATGTTTCTCATAGTCCCTTGACTGTAAAAAGTGGCATGTCGTGTTTTGCTATTTGTAATTGGGTGCAGGGAGTGGAAACTCATATACCTACACCGAAAGTAGCAAAACCGGACAATAAACAATGCTTGCAAAGGGATTTTTAATTGTTATAAACTTCTAGAAGAATATTATTTCATTGCCAGCAAAAACTAAAAAGGCTACACAACAGCTCCCACCACCGAGGCATAATACATGTTGTTCCCCCCTTTCCTGTACCCAACTACAAATGGCAAGCAAAAAAGATGACATGTGATATATTACTGTCAGATGAGGGACTATCAGTATTTCACCAGCTACGGAAGCTATTGAGCCTTTGGTACTGATAGGGTCTACCAAGGATATATTTTGAAGTTTGGCGCAATGTTAAACGTCGTTTGCATGTTGTCGACAGTCTATCATCAGGATGTGAGTTGCAGTAAGCTGATATTATCTCAAAACTGGCTAAAGGGAGGATTATCCGACATTAAATGTTTGAATTATAATTTTATTTTATTATTCTGGTCGGTGGACATCTAGTTGATTGCACATAATTTAGTATTGGTTCGATCATCTTCAGTATTCTGTAGATAGATGAACATTTTTTAAAGGTAATTCACTTGCATTAGCTTTTTGTCGACATGATCGGCTAGCTCGTATGAAGCCCAAATAATTGATACCTAAATTTCTTTTTTGAATAATGTTTGGAGAGTTTCCTGAAGTTCTTGAATCAGCAGACGCTGAGAGAAAATGTCCAAAATAGAGTGAATTGATGAAAGGAAATCAGTTCTTCAATTGGTAACTTTAGAGCTTAAGGATACTAATAAAACTACCTGTGTAAAGAAAACAGAGTTAAAAGAGCATACATTGCTTATGAACAATGCCGCCGAACCGTGGGGCGCACCTGGGGTTTCTCCCCCAGAGTCGTCGCATGGACTTACACGGCTATCATAAGACCTATGCTAACATACAGTGCAGTTGTCTGGGTACCGAAAACCCAAAAATTAACAGCTACCCGTAAACTAGAATAAATTTAAAGAGCAGCATGTCTCAACATAACAGGAGCCATGAAAACAACACCGACTAGAGCGATGAAAGTCATTCTTAGTCTCACTTCCCTTGATATTTACATCAAGGAGGTTGCTCTGATGACAATGACATTCCTCCGCAGGGTTGGAATAGAACCTGATCTGGTGAGGCGAGACGTCACTATTGGCAGGGTGCGCTTGATACGCTCCCACTGCTTCAAGCGAACATGGACTCCATCTCGCCAAGATATATCTTCCATAAGCCATATAAACTTATAATAGAACAAATAGAAGAGCCAGAAGTGGCAGGTACGATTCATATCTATATTGACGGTTCTAAAACAAAACAAGGCTCAGAATGTGGAATATACTCCAGATTCTTAAACCTAAACATAAAATGGGCTGTGAGCAATAGTGCCGGTGTAGTTCAAACAGAGCTAACGGGGATTCTCATAGCAGCAAAAGAAATTACCAGAAAGAATATCGCTGGAAGTAACATGCGCATCTATCCAGATAGCAGACAAGCACTACTCACCCTGAACAGACCACGAATTTATTCAGGGTTAGTACTAGAATGTCACGAAGCTCTGGCCGAAGTATCCATCAGAAATGTGATCACTTTAAGATGGATGGAAGGTCACGCCACATCGAAAGGTAACCGTCTTGCTGATTTACTAGGCAAGTAAGCAGCTAACCAAATACTTTTTGGACTTGGTCCTTCTATTGGCCTGACAAAATCGGTAGTGACAGACCTTATTAAAGAACATTCCCTTGTAAAATTCAAGGAAAGATGGGGTGAAACAAGAAACTGCAGAGTTGCCAGGGAGCTCTTGAGTTATCCTGCAGCAAACAAATACTTGACTATGATTAGACAGAATTTGCGCCTAGTCACAGGCATTCTGACTGGTCATTGCCAAGTACGGAAGCATATCCATATCATGGGACTGTCAGAATCCGCACTCTGCAGAGGGTGCGAACAAGAAGATGAAACCATCGAACATATCCTTTACAATTGCTCGACGCTCTCATCTATTAGAAGATTTGTATTCGGCGAGTATCGGCTAACACCGGCTGATATAAGAGAAGCACCTCTTGGCGACGTTGTCAACTACATTAAATCTGTAGGCTGGCTCACGAGCTAGGAGGTGCCTATCATCTTATGAAGATGCACAATAGGCCTAATGAGGCCTAAGTGCCGTAGGGGTAACCTACCTTCCACATGCTACAGATACAGATACCTGTGTGAATGTTCATTGGAAGTTTGAACTTTACCAATAGTGTTTCAGCGGTTGTTACATCTATAAAGAAATGGGATCAGAAATGATTTGTAGTGATACTTTCACTGAAAGACTGTTTAAAAAGTATACTGGAGGCATTTTCTTTACTTTATTTGGATAATGTAGTGTTAATTTGGTAGCTTTTTAGAGCAAGGAGGAGTACGAAAAAAAGAGATAGGTGTGATGTTTGCAAAGTCAATATTATCTAAAAGAAGCTTTAAGATGTGTAGTGTTTTATTTTATTTAAACTGAAAAGAAACAGTAAAATAGGAATAATCATTAATAGAAAAAACTGTAAGTCAGACAGCTCAGAACTATTTTAAGTATTCTGGAGAATTAAAATACCGCTTTAAGGAAGACAAATAATAATAATTAACTTATACAGTGTAAGGCAAAAGTTTGGAAACAATTGAAAAACTTTTTTATCTTAACTTTCTCAGAAAATTGTATTTTTTTATAAAAGTTTTTGTCTGGTTTTGCACTCAAAATTTAAATATCTTCTTTAGTTAAAGAGTAGATTAAAAAAAGAAAATTGCTTGAGAATGTACAGTAATCACTTTCTATATAGGTATATTTTGTACCTTAATAATGCGTTGTTGATAAAAATAGGTATATCATCACATGGAATTTGGCAATAAGTATAACCTTGCTTTACATAATACACAAAAACGGTATTAAAAAAAATTATTTAGAATTGATGGAAGGTTTCAAGTAGAAAAATAATGTTATAATTTGTTTTATTATTTTTGTCTGCCATCCTTTGTATATAAAAAATATATCTTAAGTAAGACTAATATTTTTCTTCTTTTAAAATGTTATCAGGGACATAACTCGCATTTCTGTCTTAATCGTTTATGGCCTATTTTAGAAGCATTTTTGTACACGATAAGTGTTTAAATTTTTTTTATCTGACAACTAGAAAAGAACAAATCAAAATTATTTCCAAAAGAACCCAGTAAGATATTGCTTCACTACGCCACTGTGCGTAAACAGATCCAGCCCCGTAATAATTCTCATTTAGGGACAATTTCTATTCATTTTATTGAGAAGGGGAAGTACCAGATGATCGTAAAGCCAGTATGGTCACCACTTGTTCTTAAAAAAAAAACGAGAAATTCCGGACAACTTAGGAATGTCTGGTTTTTTTGTACTTGTTCTGGACTCTGGTCACCGGGGAACAGGTACAACTACAACTTACAAGGTGGCCGAGCAAATTATGCATTTCTTACGCATTCAGAATCTTCTATTGTATGTATAATCATAATATTCCCATTTAGTTTTTAAGTATAGGGTGTAAAAGATGTCCCGCTTTAATTCTTTTTAATCTCTTACATCGATGAAGAGATGGAATAATTTTTGAACACAGTTAATATTGTAACGTTTATTTATTTATTTAGAAGATTTGTTATTTAATTTATTTTCACTAAGACACTAATTTATTTTATGATTCAATTTGTTTGTACTAAATGCATTTATATTTCATTTTCTTATACACTAATTTACATTGACAATATTTACGTGAACAGGAAGATATCTTAATTTGAACATTTATAATTTGTCCTCTTCTCCTCTTTTCTTCAGTTATCACAGCTTTAACTAACATAAATTTAATATGTTAGGTCCAAATTTTGTACCGTTTTTTCTGTTTTCGCAATTATGTTATTATTTTTAAGATAATAACAAATTTGTTGTTATCTTATATCTCAAAACAGTCTTTACTCGATGAAGAAACTTTAAAAAAACCTGTTTTCTGATTGTATCATTGTTTATTTCTTGTAATTTACCTTTTTATTTACAAATGTTTAGTCATTTCTTTATTTATTTCGACTGAAGGTACCTATACAGGTGACATACAAAGTACGCACGTGCTCACTGAGTGTATCATTAATCAACGTCTTACAATAAAAAATCATCGTCAAGCAAAGCACAGCGAAGAGAAGAGAAAAAAATGATCTCATTCTGTTTAGAGCTAATGGATAAATGGTTTAATGGGCAATGGGCTATTGAGAGATGGTCGCACACCGGAACAGACATCCGGTAAGGATGACGCACCGACACACCTTAAGATGGTGGATGTCTATTATGATATAAGGAATGAAATTATTACGCTCCTTAACACGTGTAAAACATGTCCATTGTACCACATGTCATGCTCGAAAGGGTCCCTTTCAATAACAAACTTTATTATCGCTAATTATCATTATTATTGTGATCTGGAATCGATCGAGATTTTGGGCAAGGTGAACAGGGTGATCCATTCACCTGTGGTGTGACACTTGTCTTCTGCTTTCTTTAGTACTATTTAAACTATACGTAGTTACTTTCCGATTTTGGACTTGTAGGTATTTGATTCCAACGAAAATGAAGTCCATCGAGTATGTTCCCACAATTCTCTCACTAAACATTAACATTACCAGTCTTTTTGTAATGAGACTTTTCTTAATATATTTATAAAACGAAACTTAAATATATAGATATTTAAAATGTAATATTATATTCATTAACATTCCTCTCATATATCTACAACTGCAGTTTCATGTACGCAATAATACTAGCATTAGAATTTTACTTAGGTAAACATCTTTTTTTACCTCTCCTATCCAGTAAAATAATACAGATCAGTGGTTTTGACTGTAAAGAAGTTAAAGTTTTTGAACAGGACGAACAACCAATATATAAAAAATAAGTGTTAGTGAAGTAGAACATATTCAACCAGAGGAAAATACTATGTACTATACAACCGAACTGTTTGACTCAGACCAAATGAAGTGTTTTATACAGCGTCTGGCCATGGGCAAATAAGTTGTGTGTAGATTCATTTATATTAAAGGAGCAAAACATGACTCGAAAAAACATTTTGTTGGTGTTGTCATCGAAATCAAATATGACATTATATATTTCGTAAACTGTTTAAGGAAAAGAGGAAATGAATTTGTCTTTCCTAATGTTGAAAACAAGAATATTGTTAAATACAAGAATATTTGTTGTGTTTTAACCCAACCCAAAATTAGAAGATGTTACAATTTTGGGGAAAGCCTTCCTAAAGAAATACAACTTTTTTAATGTTTCTATGCGGTTTTTGTCATTTATATTACATTAGGTCATATATGTTACTGTTTTTGAGATATACTAATTTTTATTAATTTTTATACTTATTTGTTTGGAAGGTATTACTTTTCTTTCAGAGTTTAATAAACAATATGTTTTTATTACGTTTACCTTTATTAAGTTCCCTTTATACTTCTTTCATTTAATCAGTAACATACGTGACTGTCATATATGTTATCATTACAGTAATACAAAAAAAGTAACGAATAATTAAAAAACTTAAATGCTGATGCTACATTTGTGGTCTCCTATGATATTACTTTTAAGTACTCGCGAAACTTAACATGGAAACGGAGTACTAAACCAATTTTTTTTTCCTTAATATATTTCAAGTTATCCTGAAATTATCCTTATAAATCCTAATTAAAAGAAGATAAAGAATGGTTTAGCTTAAGTAACGTCAATGCTTCACAAGCCTGAAAATTCAACGTCTTAATACTTCTCATTGTCTTTCGGTTTTTTGTTCAAAATCAAAAACATTTCTTTTTCTGTTATACAACGAGTTTTCCCGCGAGGGCTTCAGTTGCGATAAGGTGGGAACCACCAAATTTACTTATTATATTAAAATAATGTTTTTCTACGATCACTATCCAAAGTAGGCTTTTGCGTTTCGAAATTCAACCGCAAAGTTGACGTTTTCCGCGAATTGACATTAAGTGACAGCTTTGTCGATTGCCGAGTGGAAAACTTGACAGCTTTGTCGCACGTATAATATAATATTTCTTTTTATTAAATGATTTTGAAGTTATTTGTACCTAGTTTGATGTTTTTTCTTTTTTGACTTTGAGTAGCAACTTCGTTTTTCATGAACAACGTAGATATAGGCAACGCATTATCCACTACTTATAACAAATTTTCAATTTTTATATCTATTTCTTAAAATAATGTGATCGTAGAAAAACTTTTTGTCTCAAGCGGCAAAGTATCACTTCTCGCTCAACATTCAAAAATTGAAACAAAATCTGTTTAACATAAACCAACAAATTTCTTATTCAAACGTTCCGTTTTGAATCATCGTTGTGTATATATAATACACATTCCTCAAGATTTCGATTAAATCGTAAAGTAAGAAAACACTTGCACCTTGTAAGCCGAATCTTTCATCCGCCGCGCTACGTCTCCATCCCATTCAATCAAGTACAATCGAACAGTACTCGAATCTCTTAGGCGGAAGAGCAAAAACATCTCATCCTGTAGATGAATCAAACAAGAGATGCTCGCTCACGCACCACGTCCACAGCCCTTTAAGACCTTCTTAAGGCCCTTTATATGCATATACGTGATTAAATCTATGGAAATGCGTGAAGAACTGCCATTCACCTGGGCTGGAATTTTTATTGTTATTCAAAGATTTTGAGACAAAATGGAATTTTTTTTTCGTCTTGGTGTTCGTTTGCTTCGTCGGATTTTTGTGGTTAAAGGTTAAACGGGAGATCGGTGAGATAGAGAGTGTACGATGTTGGTGGAAATTAATAGAGTGGTTACCTGTGTATTGTATGTATTGATCGACCGATAGATACATTAAAGAGTATTCAAAACAGGTCGTCGTAATAAAAAAAAATCAACTTTCCTTCTGTACCTAATCAATAAGAGTCTACTTACATTAGTATTGTGCTTAAAGATTAAGTTGAAACTTTACAACATAATGGGGCCATTTATATTTTATACTCGATTTATGATTATTATTTGCATTAATATTATGCTTAATGATTGACAAGATCAACTTTTATGTTTAATCACAGATTAGATGGTTTAAAAAATGAGGTATTTAGCCTTTGCTTCAAAAAGATGATAGACAGGACACGATAAACCGCGAAAAATCTTATTGAGCATTCCAAACTCCGTGATCTTATGATATTTAAAATATTTTTTATAGATATATTACCTGTTACTACCCTATTACTTATTACCAATGGACTTTATTGTTTTTACAATTATAATTACACTATATGATGGGGGAAGAATTATTAATACACAACACACAATATTTATATTACACACAGTGGGTGCGTACGTGTCTGTGTGTCTGTGTGTCTGTGTGTCTGTGTGTCTGTGTGTCTGTGTGTCTGTGTGTCTGTGTGTCTGTGTGTCTGTGTGTCTGTGTGTCTGTGTGTCTGTGTGTCTGTGTGTCTGTGTGTCTGTGTGTATGTGTGTCTGTGTGTCTGTGTGTCTGTGTGTCTGTGTGTCTGTGTGTCTGTGTGTCTGTGTGTCTGTGTGTCTGTGTGTCTGTGTGTCTGTGTGTCTGTGTGTCTGTGTGTCTGTGTGTCTGTGTGTCTGTGTGTCTGTGTGTCTGTGTGTCTGTGTGTCTGTGTGTCTGTGTGTCTGTGTGTCTGTGTGTCTGTGTGTCTGTGTGTCTGTGTGTCTGTGTGTCTGTGTGTCTGTGTGTATATGTGTCTGTGTGTCTGTGTGTCTGTGTGTCTGTGTGTCTGTGTGTCTGTGTGTCTGTGTGTCTGTGTGTCTGTGTGTCTGTGTGTCTGTGTGTCTGTGTGTCTGTGTGTCTGTGTGTCTGTGTGTCTGTGTGTCTGTGTGTCTGTGTGTCTGTGTGTCTGTGTGTCTGTGTGTCAATGTGTGTGTGTATCTATATCCACCATAACTCATGAACCGATGCAAAGAAAAACACCAAATTTGAAACTTAAGCTTTATTCCAGCCTGCGGTGAACTGATTAGATTTTGGGCAAAGTCGGAACATTTGAGGGGGTACTTTATTGGTGGTAATTTTTATATTTTATGAAATATATCTGTTATTTACGTTTGGAGAAGAAAATTCTGTAAATAAAAGTTACTTATAATATTGTTATCTATAATTTTTATTCTATACAAAATTTTCCTAAAATGGTCCGTATTCGAGAAATTTGACAAAATGTAAAAAAATTATTTTTTTATATAAATTGTTTAAATAAAAGTTGTTTGTAATATAATTCTTTATAGTTTTTATCTTATACATAATTTCTCTTAAATAGACCGTATTTGAGAAAATGTGTAAATTTCGAATTTTAAAGAAAACTCAAAAACGGATAAAGGAAAAAACATTAAATTTTAAACTTAAGTTTTATTTCGGCCTGAGGTGAAATTATTAGATTTTGGACGAAGGCGGAACATTTGGGGGGTACTTTATAGGAGGCCGTTCTTATATTTTATGGAATATATCTGTTATTGATGTTTGGAGAAGAAAATTGTTCAGATGAAAATTACTAACAATATTATTATCTATAATTTTGGTTTCATACAATTTTTTTTTAAAATTGTCCGTATTCGAGAAATTTGACAAAATGTAATAAAATTCAAATTTTTAGGAAAATTGTTTAAATAAAAGTTATTTGTGATATCGATCTCTATAATTTTTTTTATATGATTTTTCTAAAATGGACCGTATTGAAAAAATTGAAGGAAAAGTGCTTAATTTAAATTTTTCAATATTTTCGTTTTCAATGAATATCTATAGAAAAATGTTTCGAGTTAGATGCATGTGGAAAATGTATATATTTAGTTTATCCTCTAAACATTTATAGAGGTGCTGCAATAGGTTGTACAAAATAACCGGAAAACCCCTATAATAACTAGATAGGAAAGTCATGTGTTGGACACATCAGATTTTTAACTGCATATAAAAAGGAAGTAGACTTAAAACAATGTATTATTTGCCACTAGACTTCGGCTTAAATTTATAAAATTTAAAAAATATAAATTTATAATAATATGAAGCAAGTAGTCTTTGGGTTTGTCTTGGTTCAAACAGAACGTTAATTTCAGTTCTTAAATACAGTTGACGAATTCATTTTTCAAGAATACGTCGCGATAATAATCAACCTATTGAGCTGAACGAGTGAAATTCACTGATTCTGAATTAGTTCGTGAAAGAATCAAAACAAGCCTAGTAAAACTTAGTGTAATCCTTCAATCAAATTAAAAAAAAATTAAGGTTAAGTTAAGGTTTTTTCTAAAAAACAAACAGAAACAAATAGTTTAGCACCTAACATTGTTTACGGAAACAACTGTAATATCTATTCTAAACCCAACCTTCAACTCGTAGTAAATGAATCGAGCAGTCGGTTATGAATTAAAAAAAAAAATTGTAGGTGTACTTTATGACACCTTCTGGTTGTACCAGAACAGTTTCTGTGAATTCCGCACCAAGTATTAATGTGAAAAATAGTCTCGAGACTGCAATATCTCGTTCTGCGGACCTCGAAGGGAGGCTGTGTGTTTCACAGATACGGAAAACGTATTAGCGCTAATCCAGTAGCGTCTCGCATAAGAAGTCAAAGTTTTAATGTCAAGAACAGACTTTCTTATTGAATGGCACATGTTATGTACAATGACTAATAACTACTAGACTAATTTTATTTACAAAAACTGAATTGCAAACATTCACGGTGTCCTCCACGTAGTTGTCAAATTATTATAAGATTGTATGGGAATGTATTGTTTGTGGTAATAATTCGGTATAGACTAAACATAGGGCTTTAAATTACATTAAGGAAGTATATTTGCATTCTTAATACTACGTACGCCTTACAGATTTTACCGCAGGAAACGCGTACCGCCGATGGAAAACCATTGCATTAGAGATTTGACTCCCTAAACTTCAAACTCGGTATGTCTCAATAAAAGATCAAGTCATTGCTCAAAATTTACTACTTGTAATCGTAAGGGGTTGCAGGAATACTTGCACAAATCCTTGATGCCAGTAATAAGAGAAGATATATCAATAGCTTAGCAGAAGACTATTTATTTGAGTGTTGTGCTCTATAAATTAAATATCAAATTTTTTATATTGTTTGTGTAGTATACAGGGTGATTTTTTGAAAAGGATCCACCCTCGATAACTTCGTTCTCGTCTTGATTCAGGTAAAATCCAAAAACGGGTCAATTTTTATCCTTAGGGGGACACATTTTTAGATCACAACTGATTTTGTCGGATCAACCCCATGTCCCCATCAGCCCCCACCTCAAAAACATTCAATAGCAAGGGGGGCCGAGTGACCCCTCGTTGGAAAGGTTTTTGCATTTACCATACGACCATGTAAGAATTATTTCGTTTTGTACAGGGTGGTTCAAGAAAAAGGACAAATTGCAATAAAAAGATTTACATTTCGATTTAGTTGGTTAATTTTTGGAATAAAAATCGTATTAATTGTTTACAAAACGAGAAGAAACGGATTAGAGTGAAAGGAAGCAAAATCACAACAAATGCTCAAAATGACCACCGTTATTCTCCATGCAGTAGTAAAGGCGGTTTTCAAATTCCTCTCTCACTTGTTGAAAAGTTTCTCTAGGGATTCTTTTGCATGCGTCAGTTATTCGTTGTTGTCGCAACTCCACTAAATCTGCTGGTTGAGTTTTGAAGACAACAGATTTTAGGTGCCTCCAGAGGAAAAAATCTGGTCCTGTCAAATCTGGTGACCGTGGAGGCCATTCTATTGCCCCCCGCCTGCCAATCCAATGATGCGGAAATCTCTGATTCAGCCAGTTCCGAACATTCACAGCGAAGTGAGGTGGAGCTCCATCTTGCTGAAAAAAAAAGCTTATTTTCTTCAAGTACAAGATTTCCATCTTGATCCCGCTGATTTTCAACTTCAAGCGTTATCAAGGCATCTATGATATTCTCCAGCAGCTCTAAATATACCTCGCCAGTCAAAGTCTCATTAATGAAAATCGACCGACTACCGCATCGCCTAGTATTCCTGTCCATACATTTAATTTCTGAGGAGCTTGAGTATGCCCCTTTCTAAAAATGTGAGGATTCTTATCACTCCAATATCGGACATTCTGTTTATTGACTGCGCCATGCAGATAAAAACTACATTCGTCACTAAAGCAAATGTTTTTTATGAGGTTTGGGTTTGCGTTTATCATTTCCGTCATAATTTCGCAAAACTGTAATCTTCTATCAGGATCATCGTCCACAAGCTCCTGAAGTATCTTCATTTTATAGGGATGGAATTTAAAAAGTTTTGTCACTTTGCGTACCGATGAATACGAAAGTCCAGTAGTCGTAGCAATCTGACGCAAAGAACTGGTTGTATCGAAAGTAAAGTTCCCCACCACTTCAATCTGAGCCATTTCATTAACTATTCTCTCTTCATATTTTTCACCGATCCTGTTGCTTGAAACTTCCGCATAAGTTGCGTGACATATTTGTGCTCCATTCGCGTATCTGGATGTCTCGCATTAAAAACTCTGGCAGTGGCGCGGGCACAATTCTGCTCCTCACCATAAATGAAAATAACTTCTACCCGCTCGGCAATAATATAAACCATTTTACAGGGAATAAATCAATTGACATACCAACTGACTGCAAACTACTTGGATTAAATCTAATCCGTCAAAACGGCTTGTAAAGATGCGCAAAAAAATTGCAGATAAAAATGCATACAAAAAGAGCGATAGCGCGATATCACTCATCAACCGTCTTCAAAAACTGAAGCAAAAAATTTAAGTGAATTTACGACAGGAGATAAATTGTTGAATGAGGAAGGATTCCTATTATTCTTAACGGTGGTCATTTTAAGAATCTATTATGATGTATGTAATTTAAGTCTATTTATTGCAATTTGTCTTTTTTCTTGAACCACCCTGTACAAAACGAAATAATTCTTACATGGTCGTATGGTAAATGCAAAAACCTTTCCAACGAGGGGTCACTCGGCCCCCCTTGCTATTGAAGCTTTTTGAGGTGGGGGCTGGTGGGGCCATGGGGTTGATCCGACAAAATCAGTTGTGATCTAAAAATGTGTCCCCCCTAAGGATAAAAATTGACCTGTTTTTGGATTTTACCGGAATCAAGACGAGAACGAAGTTATCGAGGGTGGATCCTTTTTAAAAAATCACCCTGTATAAACCTCCTACAACTGACATACTTTTTTTTCTTAAAGTATTAGACGAATAATTATAAAAAGCCAGTGATGGAAACAAACGTGTGTTAGTTGCAATTGATTTTAATGTAGATATGTTGGAAACAAGTCAGTCTTCAAATCATAAAAATCTAATTAACAATTTACTTAATGCTTACAATATGCAAATTAGCGTAACCGAACCAACAGAAGTAACAAGTACAAGTACAAAAATCAAGTACTTGTTTAGATAACATTTATGTACCTCAGTCTATGAGTTATAAATCTAGAGTAATACATGTATCTGATCATAAAGGTCAGATATTAACACTTCTAAGTGAAACTAATATACCAAATAACACATGGGAGGTTAAGCGAATTTTTAGCAAAGCAAATTATGAGTAATAAGTTAAGGTTGGAGACTTGGTTATCGGTATATGAAGCTTGTACTGTAGACAATATGTACAATTGTTTTATAACCATTTTTCTAAGGCATTTTAATGAATCTTGTCCAATAAACAAAATTAGAATTACTGGTAAAAAAAACGCACTCTTAATCTTCTATCTGAGATGTACCAAACTCATCAAATATCTAAAGCTGATTTAAATGCTTTTAGAACTACTATTCATAATTACTGATTTTAGAAAAAAAGAACTTTTATGATAAAAAACTTGCAAAATCTGACAATAAATCAAAAACCGTTTGGTCAATAGTAAATTCAGAATTAGGAATACCAAACAAAATAACACATCCTTTAGTGCAATAAAACTTGACACAATATTATGAATTCGCCAGATGAGGTTTGTAACTATTTTAATGACTTTGTTACTTCAGCTGCTACAAATTTATTAAATAATCTTGCTTCCCCTTTAAACGTAGACTCAATGAATAATTGTCAAAATTCACTCTTTTATCTGATACTTGTCCTATTGAAATAGTTGAAATTATTAATCAATTAAAAAATAAATTATCTTCTGGATATGATGAAATCAGTAATAAACTTCTAAAACATGTAAAACTGTATATATCAGAACCACTATCTTTTATTATTATTCATACTTTTAGTGGTTATTTTCCAATTCAGCTAAAAGTTGCAGTGGTACGTCCTCTATTCAAAAAAGAAGACCATATGTTAGTTGATAATTACATGCCTATAAGTATGTTGTCCTCTTTCTCGAAGGTATTTGAAATGATATGTGCATGAGATTAATTTCTTTTTTGCAGACTAATAAGATCATTACAAATACTCAACATGGTTTTCAAAGGGGTAAATCAACTACCACTGCAATTTTTGCTTTTATGGAAAAAATTCCTTACTACCTGAATAATAGTTTGAGAGCTCATGGTGTCTTTTTAGACCTGTCAAAGGCTTTTGACTCTGTGAACCACCAATTACTTCTTAAAAAACTTTTTAAAATGGGTATTCGTGGTTGTGCTTGCGACTGGTTTAAATCTTATCTGTCTAAAACATCTCAAAAAGTTTGTTACTTTAGCGCAGGGGGGTTTACTTGGTCCCATCCTATTTATTCTGTTCATAAATGACTTTGCAAATGTTTTAGACAATGTTTCTGTAACATTAACAAATTACGCAGATGGTACTAATATTGTAATAGCAAGAAAGGATTATAGAACACATCAAACAGATACGTCATTAATAAATTGATTTACAGATAATTCAATAATTCTAAATATATCCAAGACAAATTGCATCTTATTTAAACACAGTCGAAACAAACAAGACTATCCATCTGAAATATGTTTTTACAATCAAGAAATTGAGTATGTCAGTTTTTGGGGGTAGTCATGGATGAGAATATTGTATGGTCTGGCCATGTGCTCTGTGGTAAGCTTAGCTCAGCAAGTTTTGCATTGAAACAGTTAAAGAAACATACGAACTTCAATAGTGTAAGAAATGCGTATTTTGAATATTTTTATTCAATAATGTGCTATAGCATCTTATTTTGGGGTGGATCACACAGCCAAGAGGTCTTTATCCTTCAAAAAAGGGCTGTCAGGATTCTTATTGATTTGGCGTTAAGAACTTCATGTAGACGTCAATTCAAAAATTTAAATGTTTTTGGCGCATATGCTTTTAAATGCTTGATCTTTGTTTTTAAAATAAACCAGTGGCGTGCGGTGACATTTTTGGAAGTGGAAGCGATTATATAAAAATACAGCAGGCCAGTAAGCACAGCGCCGCAGATGAAAATTATTCGCGGCGCATTCACCATTTTATCAAAATCTTGCTTTTTTCCTCAGTACTAAGGATATTCGAGATTGAGATTTTTGAACTGTTACTATTACTTTATTACCTAGTTTAGTACTTGAAGCTATAAAAAACTTACCATTGAAAAGCTTCCTTGGTTTATTTAAACGTAAAAAAAAAACATTTAACTTTTTTTTTATTTTCTCCAGCATTTTTCACATGGTTGACAATTATTTATACTTTTTTTTTTTAGTTTTAGTTTTTCAGCCTTCAGACCTCCCGTGCTACACCCTCATCCATCTGTAGTCTGGCAGCACTGCAGCCTGCGGCTTATTGTACCACCATTTGAAGGACCTACTACTTTCCCATTCACACCCTCATTCATTCTCATTCATTTCACGTCGTCGATGGTTAAACGCTAGTCGAATGAATCCCATAATGACACGGCCCATGGTGAAACCTCCCAGCGGTCACCCATCCACGACGTGACCGGAGATATCACTGCTTAACTGTTGCGAGTATGTGGGTGCACAATAAACTCGCGGCTAGCCTCTCCGGCTCTTATTTATACTTAAGATCTATTCGCCTATCCTCAATGGCTGCAAATTTGTCTATAACATCGTCGTAAAATTTTATTTTTTCTGATAACTGTTTAATAAGCTGTTTTTTAATGGATATTAGGACTAAATTAGAGAGTCTGTCTTCACTTGTTGAATTTCGTATAAAACTTTATTTGCGATTAACTTCGCTCAACTGACGCACTTGTGGCTGGGATGGTTAGTACTAATTCACACAACTTGACAACTTCACAAAGAGACTTATTTAAACCAGTTGTTATAAGAAAATTTAACACATTGATGGGCATCTTTTATCACTATTTTCAGTTGTTTCATAAACAACATTTAACTGGGACTTTAATACTGGAATATCGAAAAAAATTCCATAATTTAATTATAGTGAATTAAAAGCTTCCGATGGAAATTTTGATGAATCGTAGTTACTAATAAATAAATTTTAATTCGTTAAAATTTTGAAATCCAGAATTCACTTGTTATAGAATATTATCAAAAATTTCGGCGTATAATCGACAATAGGAGGTCTCTCTGACGCCGACTTTATCCATTCTAATTCTCTTTCTTTCAGGTTCTAAGCCAATATTTTAAGTCTTATTCCAAAAGTGTTCAAACTGATCTCGTTTTTTATTCATTTTATTTTTAAAATCATCAATTTGTTTAATGCAAAAGCCAATGTCATTTGACACTCTGTAAAATGTCGAATTAAGTGTCAGTAAAAGGGAAAATCTCTGCAAAAATGTTGAGCAAAAAATTGAAGTCAAAGTTTTGTTTGAGCCAATGCAAATACCCTTTAGCAGCAGTAACAGTTTCAGCATCCCATGTTTCTTTATTATCCCAAACGTCTTGAAAAAAGTTTATCAAAGAATCACGGTATTGAAACACTGTTTGCACTAAACGTCCATTGTAGTTTGCAACGTTTAAATTTGGCCTTATAGCTGTTTTTCATAAAAATAGGAATAAGCTAGTTTTTTTCCGTGTTCAATAATTATTTAATGGGTCCTTCTATGCCCGCATTTTTAACCACTGTGCTTTTGGTTCGATATTCGAACAGAGCGGTCCTTCTGTGACACTCTGGGTGACCATGTGGCTGCCCTGTATTCAAGATGTCGGTCTAGCGTTTCCGCTCTGACGTTAAGTGCGAGTATATGATCAGTTTGGGATAGATTGGACCTCTGTTTGAGCTTAGTTATGATATTTATTTGGTTTTAGATTGGTTATTTTAGCCCTCTCTGTCAAGAATTTATTTCGTAATAGAGGGCGCTGATGGGACACCTATCTGTCACTGAGGTATGTTTGTATTACTGTTTTTTTTTTGAAGTAACGTTGGTTTCCGCCTTCTGGAAATTTTCGAGATTGACATTCGACACGAGGTTCAGATTCGGCACGTGGATTTGGAAGGTATTGTTTCGAAATTTATTGGAAGTCGTTTCAATCCATTTGGGATATTACGAAGCAACCTTTTTGTTTTAAGTTACAACAGTGTGGATTTGGTAGTATTTTTTGGTGATCACATTTTGTAGGAGCTCTTAGGAGGAAATTTAACCACGTGTTGAATCTCATTGGTGAGTTTTTTCTACACAGTATTTTAAGTTACGACGTAGTTATTCTTTTGTAAGACCTTCGTTCTTTTATTTTAGTGCCCACATATATATAGTCTTTCTGAATAAGTCGTTTACGAATTTGCCGTTCAGTTGATCTGGTGCACGGTTTCTGTCCCTCTTTTTAGCTGTAACAGAGGTAAATTTACTTTGATTTTAGTTAGAATGCTTACTTAGGTTATGTTCTTTTCGTTGTATATATTTTCAGTAAATGGGATGAACTATTAGGGGTAGTATCTTGAAATATAATGGTGTAATTTGCTTATTAAATGTAATTGTTGGGTAGAACTCGCTTCACGAGCCGTCTATCTTTTTGTTTTGTAAATCTGAAGATTACCTACATAAACTAATAAGACGAACTTAATTTAACTAGTAAACGTTGAGTAGTTTTACCTATTTCTAGACCTCGCTTCACGAGAAGGCTATGTAGGTACCTGGTTATTTAATTTTAACTTCTTTATATAACCAAGGATAAATAGTTATCGCTGTGTTTTATCTTATACGTTTTCTTTAGGGTTCTTGTGACGGGCACACACTTCTTGGTACGGGCCAGTAGTCCTTTTGAAGGGCCAACACTTCTCGTGACGGGCCAGTATTCTTGTGACGGGCTGACTAGCACATCTTGTGACCAGCTGATTGATTCGTATGCTGCTAACGAAGCAGAGACATCAACGTCTACTGGAAAGAAGTGTACCGCAAGTTTTTGCTATCTTATTTTTATATTACTTATTACTATTTAATCTATTTTATTGGGGGGTGTTATTAGTATATAATTTTATCTAAACCTATTGTAAACGAGGTTTAGGGGTGTATGGTTTACAGTACATTTTTATTAAACCCGAAATACTTCACCAAGAGCTCTTCGTGGGTCTTTTCAAAATTCTATCCGGCTGTATAAATTATACATTCGTCCGATTATCGAGTACTGCGGAGCTGTGTGGTGTCCGGAACTAGTGCGGGATAAAAATGTTCTTGAAAATGTTCAGCGCCGATCAACCAGACTATTTTTCGGACGTATGAGACCTAATTACGCAGAGAGACTACATATGGCTGAACTACAAACGTTTGAAAATCGCCGTCTGCGGGGTGACATGATAATTTGTTTTCGTATTTTAAAATATAATTTTGGAAATTTAAAATGTATGTTCATCGTGGACAGTGAAAATCGACTACGTGGCCATAAATGGAAGCTGAAAAAAGAACAATTTTTTACGAAAACGAGGCAAAAATTTTTATTTAATCGAATATTCCACACTTGGAATTCTCTACCGGAGAATGTTGTAAATGCTCCATCTGTCAATGTTTTCAAGAACGAACTTGATAATTTTCTATTTTTTAATTAACATTTCATTTGTTTCATTGTTTATTCATCGGTTGTACCTGTTATTGATTTAGTTTTTAGTAATATTGTTTTATATTCAGTTAATATGGGCTTATGGGTCTTATGGCCCCTGCTCTTATCAAATTATAATAATAATAATAATAATAATAATACGAGTATTACTGATGGGTAACTAATATTATTAATAAGTAACAGAATTTTTACTTGTTTTTACCCCTAGCGTCCGTAAATAGTACAGTATTATTTGTTTATTTGCTAAATACAGTACACACCTCATGTGTTACATTTTTACGATTAATGTATAAAAAGTCGGAGCAACTTTTAGAAACCTTCTTTAAACGTGAACGTCCAAAGCGAGAGTTCTTTTCGATGACTTTAAAAAGAAGGAAGCCAAACCACTAAGCGTCGAAAAGAAAACTTTGCAATCTTTAATATTATCCATGCTTCGCGATAAAACCAAATTAAGTCTATGTGCTATACAGTGAACGAAAATTGCACTTTTCTTTCACTTTAGCTAAAAGGACATTACGGCAGCACCATCGTAGCTCTGGGCAACAAGGTTAGAACCACATTCTAAACTTGAAATAATCTCACAAACAATTTTAAACCATGCATCTGCAGTTCGTTGGCCATCCAATACATATCGCACAACAATGGATAATTGACATCTATTAATCGTTGTAAGACGTAAGTATTTTTTTTACTCTTTGATTGTGAATTTTGTTGCTTATTTTTAAATGATTGTCCAAACTATGTTCAATGCAATAGGTCCCGAATGTTTTTTCTTTAATTGTAGCACTTATATGAGATTTGCTATTTATATGTCGTTTTACACTTTTGTGAAAATTATTAAAGTCTGTAATACCGACTGAGTTTCAATGTGTTTTTTCGACTATATTAAAAAGTAGGCAAGGCCAGCAAAACAATTTCTTCAAAGTTTTGCAGTTGGTTAACCATTCATACTTTTCGTAGAACCCTACGTGAAAATTCCTGGTAAATTTCTTTGCTGATTTTTCTACTTTCGTCTCTAAATTGATAGGATCCTTTAGTCTAGAGTTAATAATGTCCGTTTTCTCTTCAAAATTTCTACTTGAAAATCCTTTTTCAATAAAGAGCACACAATACAGACACAATTTACCACATTATTATTGTTCACAGGCACAGTGCATAGTGCCTGCATTTTACAAAAAAGAAGTAAATCTACCTAAAATCTAAGATTTTCGACGTAGCTAGATCTGCCGCTCGAACACCTGAATTAAGGGCTACGCAAGCTTTAGCCCTTCCTTGTTTGCAACGTCAGTGAATAGATCACGAGTAACGGAAAATGAAATAAAGTTCAGCTTTTTCATTATCGTTATAACTCTCGACTATCTAGATAAAATAAAACTTTTCGATAATTAAAAAAATGGTGGAAACCGCCTCTTTATATTTATGTATATTTATTTACTTTTTTTGCTTAATATCGCGTTGCCCCCGTTGACGAGCCACCGCTGTCGAAAATTCCTGGTGTTAATTGCGAGACAGTCGCGGGAGCGAGAAAAATAAAAGAGACAGAACTAGAATTTATTCATTTTCGTGTAGTATTTCAATCACTTAGTTACGTACTATCTAGTTACCGTTGAAATGATAAAGATAAACAAGTTCTGACCGGTAATTCGCCGGAGAGTCTGAGCGCGATCTTGTTCGAACATGATAAATTGCTTTTCTTTCATTTCGCCTGCCGGTTTATCATTTTCCGGACTAAAGACACGGCACGAACTAGACAACTGCGGAGTAAAAGGCCACGAACATTCGTTATGTAATGAGATTTGTTGAAAATGTAATATTTTGGGTCCAAACATTAGTTAAACACATTATTCACATATTTTGAATAGTAATAAGTAATTTTTCTAAGAAGAATCTTTATAATATAATTAATAAATAAAACTAAAATCAAAGGGCCCAAAATGGAGTCCTGAGTCAGTTTTGATTTAAACATTTTTCAACAAAATCCAGAATTTTTTATTTAATTTTAACGAAAACCTTAGCTGAGTGTATTTAATATTAAGACAATAAACTTACAGTGTAGCGCAAAAAGTTTGCGCCGTATAGAGATCTTTTTTTTTGTTGTTGCTTTCTAGAAAGAATTCTTGGAAAAAGTTAGTGCTTCGGTTTAAAATTAATGTGTAAACTTTTTAAATTTTATTTGTTTTTTACCATATACAAGAGAGGTCAATAACTATAAATTGGATGCTCTTATTTTTAAAAAGACTTGTCCACATTAAAAAAAAATTATTGACCTACGAGATTATAGATAAATTATTATTCTTAATAAGTTAATGTAATATTTTTTAATTAGTCTAGTTTAATATCCCTTCTTATAAGTAGATTAAAAAATTTTGTATTCTTGACGCCGACTTTTTGTGATTCACTGTATATTCATTCGAAAACCAACAATTTACCTAGTAGGTACCTGCCAGTTAAAACAAAAAAAAGACCACCAACACGGATTTTAATCCCAAAATAAACTAGCCAAATTTTGTGTACCTAATGAAAATATCGAACTAATGGACTTTTGATTGACCGTGACAGAGATTTACCCTTTTTCGAAAAATTCTTTTTACCCCTTAGTGATGCTTCAGTAATTAAGATATCTACGGGGTTTTTGTTCAAATACCTAGATCAACCATTGGCGTAGTTACATAGCCTTTTTTTTTAAATACATATTTATTTTTAACCATTTTGATCTGAATCTAGTCTGTATATTTCTATGTACGAGAAAGTATCACTTTCGGCATTAGTTAGGAAAGCAATTATTGCTCAGATTAGAATAGTATATTAAAATACAAGTTGCAGAACGCCACATATTCCCGCACGAATTTTCTCGAAAAACAAAAAAAATTGCTCGAAAACATTTGCTTGAAAAAACATCTTGACGAAAGTACATTTGCCCCCAAAATCCGTTTGTCAAACGAACAATTGATCGAATATGAATTACCTTTGATCGCACTTGCGCATACTGTACGGAAGGACATGAGAAATATCTTTTAAGAATTCTAATTAAAATTTAAAAATACTTAGCTAATTTACCTAACCTAAAAATTATACTTAAAATGAGATAACCAACAAGATTTTACCTAATTTACCTAACCTTTGCGGCCTGGAGATATTTAAATTTTGCAATCTATGGTAGATTTCTGCAAAAATGCCTTCATAGGCTCGGTAATGAAACGATATTTAGTGCATATATTCTTTCGTGCGAATGTATGTTCGAGCAAATACATTTTCGAGAAAATACATTTTCGAAGTAATATTTTTTCGAGCAAAAAATTTCGAGCAAAATTCCGTAATTCTCAAAATAAACACACCATGTGGGTCGCCATGTGTAGGAAAATGGATTTGTTCCAGTAGAAGACCCCAAAGAATTGTTAGATTCTTAACTTTTATAAATTATACAACTTGACAATGTCAATATATTTATTTAACTCATCAATAATAAACAACCTTGATTCGTTTACATAAACAAAAAACACCATAAGTAAATAAACTAGCTATTGTTTTGACGGAGCCGGACATTTTGTCGCGGCCATCTTGGCGCGGGACGTTTGGGCGCGGAGACGTTTGAACGCCGAGACGTTTGGGCGTGAGAAAGTTTAGGCGCGAGAATTTTGATTAATGGGTTATATTTTTCAAATGTCTATTTTCATTAGCTCTTTTGTCAGTAAGCGTTATTAGTATTTTTTACTACAATTAATGTAATACAAAGATTTGATGCAGTTCATCCCGTAGCTCATGCATTTCTCCCGAATAAACAAACAGCAACATACGTAAAAATGATTAAGCTTCTGAAAAGTCTTCAGCCAAACCTACACCCCAGAAAAATATCCTGCGATTTTGAATTGGCTGCCATCAACGCCTCCAACGGGGCTTTTTCGGATGCGTTAATAATGGGATGCTTGTTCCACCTGACAAAAAACATGCGAAAGCATTTGGGACAATTAAATCTACTTGAAAAATATAATAATGACGTAGATTTTGCTGTTGAGGCACGCATGATGACATCATTAGCTTTTTGCCGACAAACCATTTAGATGAAGCTATTGACGAAATATCAAATGTGTTGCCTCCAGAGCTAGAGCCTCTTTTACAATGGTTTGAAGATTCGTATATAGGTCGTCCAAATAGGAGGGGTAACAAACGTCGCCAAGTAATATTTCCTCCAGAGCTGTGGTCAGTACATAATCGGGTATTGACAGACACAGATAGGACAAATAACCAAGCAGAGGCAGCACACAGAAGACTACAAACAGAGCTGTCGATGAACCAGTTTGCAAATTACCGTTGTATATCATTATTACCAGCATTTTCAAAGATCTACGAAAAAGCATTCCAAACCAGGCTAGTAAATTATATTAACACGTTCAGTATTTTAAATTCTTATCAATTCGGTTTCCAAAAAGGTCTTTCCACTCAAGATGCAACTCTTACATTGTTTAATCATATCCTAGAAAATTTTGATAAAAATAATAAATGTCTAACTTTATTTTTTGATCTTTCTCGAGCCTTTGAGACAGTCAATCAAGAATTACTTTTACATAAACTTGAGTTGTATGGTATCAGGGGCTCTGCTCTGATGTGGATAAAATCTTTTTTAACTAACAGATCCCAAACAGTTCTATTTAATTCAAATTCTTTAAAAATCTATCAACTTCTCGAAAAGTCAGTTCCGGTGTACCACAAGGTAGTGTCATAGGCCCTACTCTTTTTCTTCTTCTTATTAACGACTTAGCAAGTTCTAATATTTTTATTACTCAATTTGCTGATGATACATCATTTAGTGTTGTAAGTAAAGATACTCTTCTGTTACGAGATCAAGCTAACATGGCTGTCGAAACTATGAGTAGTTATTGTGACAACAATGGGCTATTTTTAAATGTTAATAAAACAAATATGCTATTATTTTCCCCAAGAGAGTTAAATTATAGTTTACTGGTCCGCCACAATGGTACATCTATAACTCAAAGTAAATGTGTCAAATTTTTAGGAGTTCATTTTGATTGTAATGTTCCTTGGAATTTTCATGTTGACCATATCACATCTAAATTGGCCACTCACTGTTATGTCCTTTGGCAACTAAGACATTTCATTTCAGTAGATATCCTAAAAATGTATTATTTCGCTCAAATTTACTCGATTTTGAATTACTGCATATTATGCTGGGGAAATTGCAATAGAATAAATGACATACTTGTGTTACAAAAAAAGGCTATAAGAACCATTTCTTTCAAAAATAGACAAATCTCATGCAGACAACTTTTTAAAGACTTAAGGATTTTAACTGTTATTTCCATTTATATTTTAAAATGTGTGTTATATGTAAGGTCTAATCATCAGAATTTTCTTTGTAGAGGTAATATTTCTATTAATAGCGGATACAATTTAAGAAATGCACAAAATCTCGTTATACCTAGACATAAATTAGTTATGGCAAGTAAAGGACCTCTAATTACAGCAATCAAGCTTTACAATAAACTTCCGGATAACATTAAATGCATAAATGATGTTAAAGCTTTCAAAATCCGAGCAACAGAGGTCTTACTAGCTCACACTTTTTATAGTGTTGAGGAATACCTCCACTGCAATTTTACTTAAATGTTTTGTTATAATTTTACTTAAATGTTTTAATTTTATTTAAATGTTTTAATTTTATTTAAACGTTTTAATTTTATTTAAATGTTTTAAATGTATTGTTTGTAACAAATTATATATAAGTTTGTTTCTACTCATACATTTTTGTCTTGTTTGTAAATTTTATGTGACGTTTTCTATACCTATGTATTCAGGTCTACAGAAATAAATGATTATTATTATTAACCATCCAACTATTTGAAAATTCATCAACAGCCTGAAAACTGTCCAACGGGAGAGAGATGTTGGTTATGAGCACTTACTTGCGGGAAATGAGCCTACACCTAAAAAACAAATTTATCCAGGCTGATAGAGCAATAAAAAAAATGATTTAAGATTACAATAATGATTATGGCGCAAATGATATGAATACTATTGAATTTTTAAGAGGAATTTCATACAATTACAAAATGACTGCTTAAAATTTAGTTTCTATAAAATTGTATATATTTTATTTTAGAAAATAAAACAGTATTAGTACTCGTAATAATATGTGTTTAATTTCCCCGCGCTCAAATGTATTCGCGCTCAAACGTCTCCGCGCCCAAACGGCCACACCCAAACGGTCGCGCCCAAATGTCCTAGACCGTTGTTTTGATTAGGTGGTTTGATAACTTCTAATGTTGGCAATTTAGGAGACTCACGCACATGCGCAGTGGCTCTAGTGTTTCCACAGAAGTGTAAATGTAAATTTTTACTATAGACAGTTAATAAAATGAGATAGATGTGCTTTGTTTTTGGTTGTTTAAACAACAAGGATTGATATGGTTAAAAATTTTTTACATTGAGGAAAAAGCGTATGCTTCTTGGTTAATAGCTATTGGATGAAATCCATTGGAAAATATAAGTTATAACGCTATTTTCATATGATTTTTATAACATTAGTATTATGAGGTAAATATCTATATATAAAAAATTTGTTTCTTTTTATAATTTTTAAGAAAGTGATAAAAAATTGTTAATTATCCTTATTATTTTTAGAAATTTACGTCCTTCAACTTCAACGAATATTATTAATTCAGAATCTAACGAGGAATCGGAAATTGCTAGTTTGTTACTATTTTATTAAAGGTTTATATGGTAATGAAAGAGCAAATGTGGCATCTTCTAAAATTGCATGAATATGGAGTTATCATCATCTCATTATCATTTGATAGATTACAATGATGACAACATTAGGTGTAAACCTATACAACTTGGATATTGAAACTGTAACTCCATATTTCTTGCATTCGCCATAGATAGAAGTAAAATTTTTATAATTTTAGATGCATGTCACATATTTAAGTTGTTTTGGAATAACTGGGATATTGTTACTAAAATTGTCGACACTGATTGTTGATTTTAATCATATAAAATTGTTGCGTTATATTTAACAAACAGAAGGTTTGTTGAATATTTGAATTATTTTGGTCTACTTTTTTTTGAGTAAGATATCACTGATCACTTTATGATGATCAAGTTTTTTACTTTCAGAAAAACTATTGTTTATTTCTATAGTACCATCTTAATTCATTTCTGCCAGCTATAAAACCGAAGAGGCTGCCAGAAAATTATACACCCTTAATATTTCGTCTATAAAATTTTCGCTATAAATTAGTTATATAATTAAATAATATTAGGGCCTTTTTTCTACTTTATAATGGTTGTCTATCTAGTTAAACCTTCAAAAATAACAAATTATATAGTTATAGATCCAACTAGATGATAACCCTTTTAATTTTGGAAAAAAGGCCGGGCGCCACCCTATCAAATTAAAACTAAAGAATTCTGCCCGGCAATTTTTCGCACCTTCCGTATACCCATTAAGATCTAAGAATTAAATCATCGATTATATATTTTATGTGCCGGAATGCATATATCTAGTTCTGCTGCTTTGGGTTTCTAGACATGATGAATATTGCCTTCCACTTTTTTTATTTAAATATATTGTTATGTTATTTATGATAGAAGCAATTCCAAATCACTAGATAGTAATTCATAATAAAAATTTGTTGATTTAATAAAAAAGAGTTTGCGTTCAAATTGTTGTTTCTAAAGAAGTATTTTTCAGGTTCCTCCTGAAAATTTATAAAAATTAAAATATAACATACCAAATAATAATTTTATGCATATATAAAAAGTATCCTAGAGTTTAAATTTAAATTAAACAAAATTTATTGTCAAAAAAAGCGATATTTCGACCATGCATGGGTAGAGCTCGATTTTTTTGTGAAGAGCACACTTCGTCATAATGTGCAGAAACCAATTTAAGTTTGTAGGCGTGGTCAGACAGATTTAAACGTGATCGAAGCCGCCTGCCGCTCATCACCACTCATACAAGTTGAATTCAGTAGCGTAGTGTTACTTATTTTTACTTGTTGCATTTATTTAGCTATTTTGAGTTTCTTGAGTTTTGTGTGTCGATTTTTGAGTTTCCTGAGTTTTTGTGCTTCGATTTGTGTGTATATAAACTTTAATTTGTTATATTTTTTGAATGCCTAATTAATTTTGTGTATATTTTGGTAAGTACATTTACAAAATTATAAATATTAATCTCAGAAGAAACCAAACATCCTGAAATATTTTAAATACCTTTTAAAACCAGATTTTTTGTAAACCATATTTTTCTTATGAGCTATTTCTGCGGTAATGAGATAAAATTCGTATGTTTTACATATTTTATCACAAAATTCTTAATATTTAAGGTATTGTGCGTGATATTTTTTTTGTTGCTATATAGTAACTTAAACTACAGTTCTGTAGTATCAAATCAACAAAAAAGTATTACCACAACGCAAAAAAAAATAAAAAAAAGTCTGAGTATGATCACTGTTTTAAGGATTCGGTGAACATATTATTATTTCTTGATGAATAAACTGAAACTAAAATTAAACACTCAGATAAAACAAAAAAAAAATATTTTTTCAATACAAATTGTAAAGGAAAATTTTCTCTAGAGAATTCTTAAAAGAAAATTCTAATCGAATAAAAAATAAAAGCAGAATCCTTAAAACAGTGATCATACTCTGAAAAATTTTTATTTTTTTTTCTGCGTTGTGGTATACTTTTTTGTTGATTTCATATTTAAGTTACTATATAGCAACAAAAAATATATCACGGAAATACCTTAAATATTAAGAACTTGGTGATAAAATATATAAAACCTACGAATTTTATCTTATTACCGAAGCACTAGCTCTTAAGTAACTTTAATTTGTATTACTATTTCAAAAATTTTCCTTGTCTAAAGGTTCGGTTTCCTCTTGATGAGTAGAAAAATAAGTTTAATATTATTTAAAACAAATTTCCTACAAATATCTATATTTTTAGCTCGTTCAAAATAGAACAGAAAAAATTATTAGGCAAAAAGGGCCAAATTCTTCAAAGTCAAACGAAAGAAATAATTTCACGTCTCATAAATTTTATGAAAAACGAGGCTGAACACGGTATTCAAATACCATTACAGAAGTTAGTACTTCATTTTCACAAAGAGGATATACAAAAAGAAGTACAGTTGAAGAATCTATAAGACCTAAATAGTTGGAAAAACTCAGATCCATGATTTTCATATTATTGAGAAAAGACTACCAACTCTAAATTGTAAGTTACTATTTTGATTATAATGGCAACGTATTTAATATAAATATTATTTTAGGTATATTACAAAAAATGAAGGATTGTTGTTTTGAATTCCGGGGCAGCATCTCATCACTTAGGAAAATATTATTAAACATGGGTTTTAAGTAAGTATAAATAACGTTATCTAAAAAAATCAAAATAAAATGATACCAAAATAATTAATTTCTCATAGTCAATTTTTGTACGTATAAAATTATAATGTTTATTTTTTTCAGGTGGAAAATAAATGAAGACAACAGATCTGTTCTGTTGGAAACCTACGACATTAGGAATAAGAGGACAAATTATTTAAAATCCTTAATACATTATCGGCAAGAGGGCAGAACTATTCATTATTGTGATGAGACCTATTTACATAGTAGTCATACACATTCGAAAGGATGGACCGATGGCAAAGGCAAATTCAAAACTCCAATGAGCAAGGGGAATAGGCTCATAATGCATGCATGGAGTAAGGATTAGTAATGCCGCGAGACGAGACGAGAGAGAGGCCTCTCTCGTCTCGTCTCGTAGGGCGAGAGAAAACTGTTCCCTCGTCTTGACGAGAAGGCGCTTCTCTCGCTCAAGAGAGCCAATCTCTCGTCTCGTCTCGTTTCTCTCGTGATAAAAACATATCAAATTTAAATTTGGAAAAGATATACTTAGGACGAAACATGAGAAAACTGTAAAATTTTGAAGAAACTAACAAATAATTTTTCAAGTAATTTGTCTCATCAGTACCCAAATTGGCAATAAGAAACACAGGGAAATTATCTTGGTATCTCTCTGCCTGTCCGTCTGTCACAATCGTTTTACTTAGACACTAGTTGACATAAACAATTGAAATTTAAAGTAATTAGTGGCCCAAATTGGGCGTTAACTAAGAATGTATAGCAGAGGCAGAAATTGGAAAGGCTTTTGGTAGGTAGAGAGGGGGTAAACGTATAACCACGTCGGACGACTTCGAGAATTTTGCAGTAATGTTTACCTGCCAGTGTCATTTCATAGAATAAGAACTGGGCAATCGAATGTATTTATGGACTATAAATAATTAATAAACATGTATTATAATACCCAAATCATAATTCTCCAAAATTTCAACAGCTATTCACAATTTATTAAACGATTTACTCAAAAATGTTATTAACATCTAAAAAATAATTTTGTACGCCAATGTATCGCGTCCGCTTCGGTTATATCCACCGAAAACCTGTCACGTTATGTGTATGAAGTGGGAGAACTAGCAAAAGCCTTTCCAACTTCTGCCTCTGCTATAAATACTTTGTCTTAGAAGTCAGTTGGGAGGGGGCTAGGGTTTCATTTGGAAGTTAGAATTTTTTTCGTGTGATATCAAATGAAAGCATTTTGAAGCATGTTAACAAAATATTATACGTTCGTTTCTTTTACTTTTTCTTTGACAGTTTTTCGAAAAAACACTTAAAAATTGTTGTCTTTCTACTTTATTTCCAAAAGTAACCTCCGAAAAATTTGACTGCATAAAAATTATTACGATTCTCTCCGTTGGTTAGTTTTTTATACAAGAGAAAAATTCCGAAGCATAGCGCCGGAAGAATGGGCAAACGTGGTGGACCATTCCGCGAAATATGAGGATGCATATATTCATATATGGATGAATTTACAGATTCCCTCATATTTAGTGTGAATCCGATGAGTAGGAATCCGATATTTCCGACTTGGAAGATGATGAAGATGAAGATGATGAAAATGTTTAAAATTATATAAATTAAATTAAAATATATTATTTATTTAAACTTTTATTTGTTTTATTAACTTAAAGCTCATCAGCAATTTAACTAACGAATAGTTAAAATTTAACATTAACTTATTAATATGTTCGATTTAAAATATTTTATTAATGTACACACGACATTGCTGAAATATCAGGTACCCCTACCGCAGCAGATTTCAGCCCAGCGCCATCAACTAAAGCTCCACAAAGTTATGACGTACTGCGCGAACTGTAGCATAGCTATGACGAAATGTGCTCTTCACAAAAAAATCGAGCTCAACAAGTGTTTAGGAGGCAGCTTTTGTCTAAGCAAATATCAACCATTGAAGTCACATTCATCAGCTAGCTGATTTGGATTTTTCCTACATTTGTAAATTTTAGGCTCATGTACCAGTGGATAACCTAAAAATAAAAAATATTGACGTTAATGAATCTATTATTACGCCATATCAGTATTTACTGGGATTGAGAACGGTGACGACTGATATTATTGAATTACTTTTGCTTCACAGTAAGCACTGAAATAAAAATTTTGCCTTTCTGATCTATGCTGTATTCCCTCATCCGTTAACTTTTTTAATACCTTATAAATAACTTAGAGCTAGAAATTTATGAGACACTCGGTATAGAGAGCAATACGTTTTGCAACTTGACAGGATCTTTATGAACTTCCATATTTACCGATTGTATTGACATTTCCTTATAGGCAAATTATACAATCAAAACAAAAGCCATGCGTCACAATAATATGGGCGACCGTTTTTGTTTTGACAACAACTACTCCTTTGGCTAATTCCTCTTCAAGAGTTGAATTATATCGAAAAAAAAAAAAAAACAGAGATAGAAAATATTTTCAACACTCTACCTTTGATTTTGCTCACTAAGAATAACGCTCTTATTCTTTGACCAGTTTTGTCCTTATGTATACTAGTGAATTTCATATTGCCATCAGGTTCCATTAAAGACTGGAGTCGAGATTTTCTATTTCTTGCTGAAGAGACCCAATAAGGACGAAAGCAAAATCAAAGGTAGGATGTTAAACACATTTTCTATCTCTGCTTTTTTATTTTGATGTAATTCAATACCTGGTGTGACATGGCATAGCTGCAAGTTTATTTTGACTGTATTTTACATCTTGGTCACATTTGAGATTGGAAATATTTCCTTTTGTAAATTTGTTAAGGTCAAAAAAATTAGTTTCGATAAACAAACCGGCACACACGTTGAACTAGAAGCGTATCATTTCAGAAAAGCATCCTAAAAAGCAGATGTAAATAGATAATAGGTCGATTAGGTATCGATGAGGTATCGACGCCCTGGTGGGCAACCCTACGGCCGCCCCAGGGCGTCCGCATCTGCCACGAAATTCGGGCCGGACATTCCTCATTATCTAATGTCGATCAGAGCTTCGTGGGTGGACAAAAAACACCTTACAAAAAACAAAAAAGCCCATGACTAATGTGTATTTTTCACACGAAGCAAATAGTTCACGAAATTGAAAGTGCCCGCGCCTTTAGTAATATTTTCATAATGGTGTAGTTGTCACTCAGACCCGATCTCAGTTACTTTGTATTTTTTTAATTATTGTTATATTGTACAATATAAGAACGATGTAAAATAGTAATTTTGTAATTTTTTGTTTGATGAAATATAAACACACCTAACTAACAATGAATAGAGTATAATAATTTTAACAGTTCTACTATAGTTCTACTCTTGTATTAAGAATAACCCACTTTTTTACATCTTTTTCCATAAAAAGCATCTCAATATGGATTTGGCACCTTGTTTACCTTGAAGGAAAGCTGGCTAGCTAAATTTATTTGAGGACAAAATGGTAGTCCCAAAAGTCATGATCGATCATTTTAGCTATAGATACTACTTTCTTTGATAATTCTTACTTCTTCCTTGATATTATTATAGAGAAATTAACTGATCCGGATATATTCAATGGTAACGATAAATTAATTGATTAAAATATTGCAGGTAATGATGATACATCCAGTTTTTTTTAATAAAAAAAATGTAAACATATATTGTTCAACTTCTTAGTACTTAGTACAATTTATTTTGTATGTTACCAAAGATATACGATATAATATATACACCTTGTATACATTGAATTTGTCCGCAACATTTTTCTGACAGTACGCTCTTCCTATGTTGTCAGATCTCTTTCATATCCAATACTCCCTTTAATATAATAAAAAAAGTAAATAAAGAATTGAAGGCATCAATATGAGTTTTTTTATTAATTACAATCACTTAAAATTTTTATTCATCGTCTTTTACACGTTTATCACATGTGGATATTAAACATGCTGGTTCATAACCTTTAAGTTTGGCAACCTAAGACATTTTGTTGGCGGCGTCAAGTGACAGCTTAATTTTTATAGTGCTTTTTTGTAGTTATTTGAGATTTTCGATTATAATTTGAAGATTAAATTGTTTAATAAGGACATTTAGGATGGTGAGCAAATGTATGTAGTGTGCCAAACTATTTATAATAAAAATTTTATGCGGTCATTTCTTTGGTAAGGTTTTGTTAGCATAGACGGAGGCATATATGATTTATTTAATATTATAGAGGCATTTATAAAATTGTCGCTGATATCTGTCCTAAAAGAGTTGTTTAGATTACTCTAAAAGTAGGTGTGATGTGCAATCCAAATGTTTTGGTAGGATCCTTTTTATATTTATGTCTGAAATAAAGTTGTTTTATTGTTTTTAATAAGGTTTTTATTTCATAAAAAAAAGTAGTAGTGACAATACTGATGTAAAAACTAGAATGAAAATATATAATGCTTGGTGTTCTATATTATACTCTTCACAGTTTAATAGACCTTCTTAACCCCTTTTTTCGATGATGTTTTTTTTAGAATCAGTAGGCGTCATCCCTTATAAAGCTTGTTTCTGGGTTAGGAGTTTTTCAATATTTCAACCCCCCCTTATCTCCCCATTTTTATGTATTTAATAATTCCCTTATAGAGCTTAATTTTTACTAAAAATTTTGTGTTGATATCGATTTTTTTTTATTTCAATCCCCCTTGACCCCATTTTATTAAAGTTTTTTAAATCAATAGGCTTTGTCCCCTTGTAGAGCTTGATTTTTGCCAGTTGATATTATTGTGTTTTGTTGGTTATAAGCCGGTAGGGGGATATTATTGTTCGGTAAATATTTAAGGGGGCTTAACTCCCGATCTACTTATAGAACTTGATTTTCCTAAAAATTTCAAGTTCATATCATTTTTCGTTTTTGAGTTAGGATTTTTTTTTATATTTCAATTCCCCTTAAACCCCCTCATTTTTATTCAGATTTTTTAAAAATTAATAGGGTATACTGCAGAACTCGAGTGGATTTTCCACATCGCACTCAGACGCAGTTCGGCTTCGTGCGATATGGCCATCATCCACTCTTGTTGCACAAACTACTACTTTATGAAATCTAAATAAATCCTTCCGAAACACTACGGTTATGTGCAACGTACCCCTTTCCTCGTCTGGTATATCTTGCGGACAGAAGGTGTATTGGTTATACAGTGTGAAGGGAGAGTCTATCTTAGATAATATGATATCTATGCACGTTACTGATGAATAGAAAATAGCACGTGTCTGTCTAATTTTTAAGTCAGCAACACAGAACACTTACCCTTAGAACGATAACTCCCATGTTAGAAGACGGTGATAGAATTACAGCGCCCTCTGATGGCGGTGGTAGATTTTTCAAGGAAGTCCTCATCGGGCAAGAGGCCATAAAAAAGAAGAAAAAAGAAAAGGAAGAAGAGAAGAGAAGCGCGGGGCCATTCAAAATTGATAGTAAAAATTACTGGTTAGGAAGTGGTTAGGAAATCCGTCCCTGCTAAATAATTATCGCCCCATCTATATTCTTAATAATTTTGTAAAAAATTTTAAAAATTGTATTTATAATAAAATTTGTCCACTTACCAGGCACTGTCAGCGTCAGTTTAAGGCAAATACATCTATTGTGAAAAATGTATCCTGCTTGTCACAATGTTAGTATGAACCACATTATCACTTTGGATAAATAGATAATTTTGAAAATGCCAAACCAGGCAAAGACCCCAAATCCATTAATTTATACAGCCCCATCTCTCTCATATCAGTACTAGGGAAACTCCTCGAGCTTCTGCTTAAAGAGAGAATCTGGAAATTTTGTGAAGAAAGAAACATCAGCCCTCAATCCCAACATGGTTTCAGACCCCACCACTTCACACAGGACGCAATCTCCTCCCTTCACACTACTGCGGTCACTGCAGTAAACTCTCAACAAATCCCTTCTCTTAGATGTTCAAAAGGTCTGGCATGCTGGACTAGTCAAAAAGCTTATGAACATAGGTCTCCCCCCCCCTAAATCGCCAAACTCATACACTCCTACCTCTCAGACAGAAAAATTACCGTCAAAGTGGCAACTCCCTATCAGACACATTCACCTCACTCGCGGGTGTTCCACAGGGCTCCGTCCTGGCCCCTCTCCTCTACCTTATCTACACCCACGATATTCCCCCCCAAACCACCCTACATCCAAATGCCTCCTATACGCCGACGATACAGCTCTAATCTAGGTAGCCAAAAATTTTAACCAACTAAATACTCGAACCCAAAATATGTTAAACCAGTACTCTCACTGGTGTAGCAAATGGAGGGTCTCATTAAATCCGCAGAAAACACAATTCATCGTCTTTAAACACCCAAATTCTCAAAGAACCTCCCAGAACCCCCAACTCGTAAATGTAAATCTCCTGGGAGTCAGGCTCGCTCAACAGACTGAAGTTGACTATTTGGGGGTACGATTTTCTCGTACACTTAACTGGTTTGCCCAACGCTCTCTTGATAAAATCGAAAACGAGCCAGTCTCCTTGGGGCTTTATGCGGACGAATTGGGCGTTGCAACACAAACACCCTTATTCACACTTACAATTCCTTCATCCGACCCGTTGCCGAATACAGAGCTGTACCCTACGGCGTACATCCCTCACACTTGTCCCACAAATTCACCACACTCGAGAGACGTATACTCAGACGTTGCCAATATTTCCCCTCTCGCTCCCCTAGCGGAGAAGTTTTCAAAAATATATCCAACACCCCCATCCAAACCCTCAGGAAACAATACGTCTCTCGCGCGCTGAAAGGCACCAACACACACTCACAAGATACTCTATGAACCCCATGGTGCCCAAACCAACTTCTACTTTTTCGAAAACCAAAAAGAAAAATGCCACAATCTAATCTGAGACTTCTCTCAGACTCCCAAGACCTCCCCCTCACCGCTGAACTCCAAGGATCTGCTGGAATCAGCCCCCCCTAAGCATTAGATAAACCCTTCCCAATCATATAATTAGAAATTCATAATATTTGTACAATATCGTGATTTAGGTTTTGTGGTTTTCCTAAATCATATTCCCCACCTTATACTTGGACTTGTCCATTTATGAGGTTGGAAATAGCAAAATTGGCGATATTTTTGGGAAACACAACCTGCCACACAGGTCCCACACGCGCACACGACACATTAGGAAATATCTAGCTAGGTTACTTTTATAATCAGGGCAGAGAAAAAGGAAAATAAAATGTCCTAGAAAATGTAAAACAATGTAAACAATAATAAACAAAAAAAAAAGGTTTTCGATAAGCTTGATCACAAAATAATTGCAAACAAATTAAATTATCTCGGTTTTTCAAAATCAATGCAATGTATTTTTCCTTACGCCAGGAGTTCCTCAAGGATCTCATTTAGAGTCCTTATTTTTTATCCTTTATCAATGATTGCAGCTCTAAATTTAAATAAATAATAACCCACTAGAAGATGGTAATTTTTATAACCACCTAGATGGAAAATAATAACTTAATGTTTGAAACAATAGGGAGTTAGGCCTTGATAACCATATAACGAGTTAAAACTTATTCATAATAATATTATTCCATACCTATTCGTATTTATTATATAAAAATACATATACAATTAGAAACAAAATAATTATGGTCCAAAATCAATAAAAAACATTTGATACATCCGCATATCATATTATACGTTTAGATTATCTAACAAAATGGTAATATTTAAATGAATCACTCTGTATCTAATAAGAACATTTTTTTATCTCATTAGGCGAAAGAATTAAATTTACGGAATATTAGAATAAAATAAACGAGCTGCCAACGTTAATTATTAAGATATCAAGTCATATAAAAGAACTCAAGTTCCGGAAAGCCGACTTAATGCGAAATGGCCTTCTGGATTATTAATTCCGTTTTTTTTTATATAAATCTTATTATAAATCTGAGATATAGTTATGATTTACATTTGGTTGGTTGGTTGGTTGGTTGGTTGGCGCTTTGTTGGTACACTGTTACTGTATTGTTATTATTTATCGCTTTATTTAAATTTAATTCAGATGTACTTTTCTTCATACGTGGGTAATTCTTGTAAAAATGAGAACATTTCTGTCACTAGTGTCTAAAGTTACGAGGCTGGAACTGATACCCATATAATCGATTATTATAAACCAGAATTCGATTAACTTTTTACAACATTAACGTAAAAACGTTTATTAAAATTACCGACAACGACAACTTTGACAGATGTTTAGACTGTCATCATTCAGCCAGATTACATTCTCAAGCTCTGTCAAAGTTTATCAGACTCATAAATAATGAACGTTCTTATAATCATCTGGACTTACTCCCCCCAAGTATGGATGTTTTTAGTAAATACAATAGGTATTGAATATAAGTTTTAAGCAAAATAAGCAAATATAAAAAATTAGTCGCGTCGAAAAGCATTATGTACATATTAAAATATCCCTTATGGTCGATTTTTAACACTCTGAGCGAGGTACTTTGTTTTTTAAAAGTTTTTAAATTTATTTAGAAACGTTCCAGTACTAAGAAACTATTTTGGTAATTATATTGCTTATACTAATGAAGCGTCGTAATAAAAATACGTTCACGTTCTACTTAGTACCTACCTACAAAGTAGAAACCTTCTCGTTTCTATTAATATCAATTCTTTCAACGAGCGATACACTAATGCTCTCTTCTGGGCGTGTGCTTCGAGAGAAATAATAGAGTTAGTTACACACTCGAGCAGAAAGTGTTATTATCTTCTACACAGTTCACTAACTGTTACTGAGACAACTTCTTAAATAGCTTTTCTATTGTTTTATTATCAAATTTATGGTTCGGACTCAATTTCGACCTGTTCCTGCTTTTCTCTTCACTGTACACGTACGTACGTACCTCTATAGGTACTAATATACCTAGCAGGTATTGCATATCGAGTATACGAGCTGCGATTCGCGTGTGGGTTTGCCTTCATGTTCTTTATGTTCGTAATTATGTTGATGTCTTGTTTGACGCAGCGCAGGGTTGGAGTTTTGTAGGAAATTTCTTGCCTAAAACACAGATTATTCATCTTTCGGCAGCATATTTTGTACTTAGCAAGTCATATTATTAATTTCCTATTTTTATCTGGTTTTTGAAAAATTTCTGTTGCGTATTTTAATGTATAATAAATTATTATTCTTGATGTGTTTAAATATTGATTAAAACACTGCAATTAATTATTGTTTTATTAACTCTTAACATCGGTACACTTTATGTGTGCCTTGCTGATATCAACATGGCACTGGAACATGAAGTGGGACTTGAAGTGTCACCTTTAATGAAAGAGAGCTGTCATCTTAAGCAATCTTTCGTGTTGCTAATAAAAATATGACATCTCCCTCCTTAACAATAAACAAAATACAGTTCATGAAATTTCTAGAGGTGTTCGACGCCCAGACAGAGAACGCGCTACGTGTGACTAAGATAGCTATTGTACAGTCTGCTAAACAAGTTATTTTAAATAGTTTTTAATATTTTTAGGTAATTAAATTTTAAAAGTGTGGATTAGTTTAGGGATTAAATTGGTCTGATTGAACTTTCTAAGAACGTTTTTAAAAGCAGCTAAAGATAGTATGTAGAATTGAAAATAATTATTATGTTATAAAAGGTGTTTTGGAATTCCTTCAACCTTTTGAAATTGAGTCAGAAAATATAAATTTTATAGGATAGCGGAAAATACCTATATTTTTTTTGTAGGCCTTTGTAAATCGTGGAAATAGTTTATATTTTATTTCTACCTTATTAAGGAAAATTGTACCTATTATTAATAACGGTTGTTTCTGAAACATTACTAAAATTTTCGAAATTTTCGAAATTTTGTTTTTCTACAAAATAATAAACTATACTATTTAGAAAAAAATTTATTTCTCTTATAATTTTATAAAAAATAACAGGGGAATATTTACATTTCTTGATCTATTAAACAAAACGATAAATTATCTCGACGAATGACACCATGTTCTAGTACGGAAGCTAGGCTTTACATTTTTGTTGGTGGTTTCATGGGTTTCATATCAATTTTTGTAATTGTAGTTTACACGTACATATACCTCTTAACACTTGTTTGCTTTATTAAAAAAGTGTGTTATTGTGATTTACGTCGAAATAAGTCAAAAACAACTTGAAACCCCATATAAAATCAAAAAGGAGAAACGGAAAAAAATTGAGCCTGTAAATGAACACAACTCAGAAACAAAAATAGCTATCTAATAATAAAAAAATAAAATTTGATTCTTGTGCAGCTTCATCTATATCATTAACTGTTTTTGGTTTTTTAATGGTTTTTCTTGGTGATGAAAATTCCGATATCTCACGGTTATCGATTCTTTTTTTTTCTCCAGAAATGCGGACGACAGTGTTTTTAGATACTCCTGTGGCTGCAGCAACACGATCATTTACATTTTTAAATGGTATTGAAGGTGAATTAAAGTTTCCTTCTCTTCTCATAAACTCTATAACATTGGCTATTATTTCGCGAGATTGACTGTTAATCACGCGGCCTCTTAATTTGCTATTAAACTCCATACTTAGGTTCAATTAAACTGTAATGAGCAAAAAACACAAACGAAAATAAAAGAAATGTTTTAGCGAAATTTACATCTGACATTTACGTCTGAATGAAATAGTGAAATACTTGATGCGCAGAGTGTACTTTCATTGCGTAAATCCGTCGGGATGCCTGTCAGTAGTGCTTTCTCTGTCTAGCCGTCGAAAGCCTCTAGAAATTTGATGAACTGTAAACATAATAACAAATCCATTTTAACTGGTGCCTTTGAAACCCTACCTGATGTGGTTGTATACGAATTTTCATTTTGATCACCTAATTTCACTTTAAATTACAGATCTGGGTAGTTCTTTAGAGACATTATTCTCTACAGTTTCATTTGAAATTCCATCATTATATTCATTTCAGTAGTTATTTTTGTTTATTAAAAAATAATCAAGATCATTATGATTACTCGCATTTATTTTGAGCATTGGTTTTACCTGTGAACTTTTAACGTCTACAAAGTTTCGCTTCTTCAATTTATTATTTTCATCTTTCAATACTAAAGATCTTGGCGAATCATGTATTTTTACAATTGAAGAGTGAAGGTATCAAAGGCACCAAGTACCAAATTCACAAATATAGGATAATTAAGAAAACAATTTTATTAAGCGTATCTTTTTTACTTTTTACGGGCCACCTTATTTTAATCTACATAAGCTTGGAAATTAAATGGCACTTAGAATCTTTGTGGACATATTGGTGATGATATTTACAACCATTTTAAGTACATAACAAGAAACTTTAGATTTTGGCATTTAGTGCTTTTGATACTTCAATTTGAGCAGGCTTCCACATATTCTTACGCCTAAATGCAATGTTCTGACCACGGTAGTATATATTGGATCTATAACGACATGACCTGTCAATATTTTTTGTTTTTGCTTACATTGTTTTTTAATATATCCTTAAAATTATGAACAATTTCTGGTTTAAGTAACCCATTACTAATTGGAAGTTTTGTACGACTAAAAAGTATGGAATGGCGTGTATTTTGTTCCCGCCACTGGAGTGTTCCTATATTCGAGCTTTATTATCAGAACTTGTCTCCTTACATTTCTTTAACATATTTTTACCAATAACTCCCCTTTTTCTACCAGACCATTGCATTTTGGATAATAAGGGCTTGAGGTATATAATTTAAAATTCCACTGTTTGGAGAATTCTCTAAATTCAAAGGAATTAAATAGTACATTATCAGATCTGAATATAGATGGAAATCAGATGCAGTTTTATTGTATAACTTAATCAGTTCAATTCATTTTGAACATACGACTTTTTCAAAAGGAAAATTTGGTTGCTCTTGTATAATCATTGAGTATTTTATTTTTCACACGTTTACTTCAATGTCATTGGTCGTCGACTTCCAATAAAATAAAGCCACTATTTTTGTAATTTCAAAATGTACTTCATGTAAACTATCAAGTATTTTAGGTTGTAAGATTTCTGGAACTACAATGCGATTATCTAGATAAATCACTCTTAAATAGCTTCTTCTTTTCATCACTCATATTTGCAGTATGTACAATATCAAATAAACAAGGTTCAGTTTTTGATTTTTCTGCTAATTGCATCTGCTAGATATAAGCATTTTACTGGTTTATACCTTACATTAATGTTAAATCTAACAGTTTTAATTTAATTCTTTGTAATCTCAAAGAGGGAATATTATTGATATATTTTTCCATTATTGACATTAATGGCAGACAATCAGTGTGAACAATTGTTTCTCTACCATATGTATATTGATAAGATTTTTGACAAGCAAATAAAATAGCAAGAAACTCCTTTTCAATTTGATCAAAAAGTCTTATTTCAATTTCTGTTAAGCTTTTAGGTGCGAAACATACTGGTTTATTATTTTGAATTAATGCAAACCTATGCCACTCTTACTATAGTCTGTTTCAATAATTATTTCCTCGTTTTTATTAAAATTTTGCAGTACTTAATAATTACTTATTAAATTCTTTAAATTATTTACACACTCAGTATAAATTTTAGACCAGCTAAATATTATATTCTTTTTTAGTAATTCCCTAAGTGGTGCTGTCACTTCTGCCATGTTTGGAATAAAAATAAAACTCTACCTTATTTGATGGCATATCATAATTCTTCATAGCAGCCACTCTAGTCAAGTCTGGCAATACTGTACCTTGCTTTAAAATGTGACCAACATAATGTACTTCATTCACACAACATTAAAAATTTGATATTGTTTTCTCTGGCTCGTTGTAAGAATTTATCTAAAATTTCATTGTGTTGTTCAATTGTGTCTATATATGTCATGTATATAAATAAAAATGTTATCTGTTTTTAAATAAATTTTCATTGAATTTTTGAAAGATTTCTACGGAAATATTTAACCCAATTGGCAGCCTTTTAAAAGAGTAACAACCATACATAGTACTAAATGACTTTCAGGGTCTAGTTTTATTTGGAAAGGCCATCTTTTGATTTAAAGCCTGAGGGTTTAGACAAATTCTAATATTACCATTATGCTTTTCTACTATCACGCAAGGATTTACCCATTCAGTAGGTTCTGTGTTAATTTTTAAAATATTACTTTTTATAAGTCACTCCAATTCACTTTTTAATTTATGTCGACTACATATGATTACATGTGGAGGCTTTGTGGTTGGCTTAACATTAGCCTTACTGGGAAATCTTGACATTAGGCCAGGTCACATGAATATCATAAGGTTAGTGACAGGAGACGTGCTAGACATGAGATCAGACCACATAACCAAGAGGTACTCTTTTAATACTCCCTTTGAGGTTTTAATATAGGAAAGAGCGGAGATCACCATAAGGGAGCCCAATGCCCAACGACAGGAGTATTGTCCAAAAACCCTGATACTAACCATAGCTATGCTATAGGAATACATTCCTCGGTATTTCAAGCCGAGGTATACGCAATTTTGCAATGTGCAAAAACGAACAATGAAAGAGCTGTCGAAAATCAGCATATTCAAATAATGTCAGACAGCCAAGCGGCACTTAAGGCCATATCGAGTCAGAAAGTTACGTCGAGGCTGGTATGGGAATGCATCGAAGAACTAAGAACACTGGCAGACCGAAATAGAGTAAAACTATTTTGGGTGCCAGGTCACAAAGGGATCGAAGGCAACGAAAAGGCTGACGAACTTGCAAAAAAAGGGTTAGAAGAAACACCGGAACCAGACACAAACCCAGGAGTAACAAAAAGTACAGTCCGGGGTTTTATAAATGACTGGATTCGGGAACAACATATCAACTATTGGGGAAGCACCCTAAAACAGGCACATGGAAAAGCCTTCATAGGCAGACCATGTCCCAAAAGAACTGGAGAACTACTTTTAATGAATAGGAACCAGTTGAAAGTGATAACAGGGTTCATGACTGGGCACGCCCCAGTAAAGGGACACTTGAACAAAATTGGCATCTACAATGGGGAACTCATGTGCCGACTATGTCACAAATAATAATAATAATAATAATACTCTCCCTAATTCACCCCCTTACGAGTGAATTTTAACCCCAAAAGCTGAGCTTGTCCGGGGAAAGGGACGGCTATTATTATTATTTGCCGTGGCGCTCCGGGGCGACTTAAAGATGATTGATGGTGCCATTTGACTCACAGGTGAGGAAAACCCGGAAAACCTCACCCACCATCATCGAGACGGTAATGTATGGCGAATTTTTTTAATCTGCATGTCATATCAACAGAAATTGAATTTCTATTAATACGCCACACATCAAATCCTAAACCGAACCATGCAATTTAATTAAAAATCCACATGGTCTGGTCTGGGATTCGAAACCCAGCAGTCTCAGACTCATAAACTTGCCTATAAATGAATATAAGCGCGATAGACCGCTACACCACCGTGCTCGACGAGAAACCAGAAACGGCCAAACACATACTGTGCGAATGCGAAGCTCTAGATCGCAAAAGACAGGCTCTTTTTGGACAACCCCAGGTTGATCCAACAACGTATAGAACCCACTCACCCAAGGATCTGTACAAACTTGTACAAGGTACAAAGGTGATAGAGTGGGTGCTATGAACTAACATGGGGTAAAACACAATAAGCCAATAGGCTTCAGTGTTATTCGGAGACACATAGTCAGACGAGCCCAGGAGAGAGAAAAAAAAAACATTAGCCTTTAATTTAATTTTATATTTATATAGAAAACAACCAGTGTCTGAAAAAACATCATCAAATTTTTTAATAACCTCATTTTTCAACTTTTCGGACACTACATTATAGTTTATAATTATTAAACCTAACTTCTCTATTGTTTCTGCGCCAAGAATAGGCTTAGCCTGATTTTTAGTAAGCACAAATATTTCTTTGTACTTTTTACCTATTAGTTTATCCCTTAACTTTTCCTAGTGTTTCGATCTTAAAACCTCCATAAGCTTCTAAATTTACATATTTTTTTTTATAAATTATAAACATTTTATTAATAAAATCTTTTAATTTTTCTAAAATTTTCAATGACCCTGTGACCCTAAATCTATCTTAAAAATAATTGGTACCCATTCAAGAATTAACTCTTCTTGCCAACTATTTTTATCATTTATTGAATAACAAAAATATTCTTTATCTTCTTCCTCCTCCTCAATTCTATTAACTTCTATCTCGTTTACTTAAAACTTACATGCTGCTGAGAAATGTTTGTACTTTTTAGATTTTGAACACTGCTTTTCTGTAGCTGTATGTAAACAATGACATCGTTGACACCATGCTTTTCTGTCATTTTGATAATTACTTCTGCTGTTTTCTCCCTGGTTTTTTCTTTGTCTAGGAATGAATCTCTATCGAACATTTTTTACTTCTACCTTAGCTTGGCTCCTTGTATTTTCTTCTATTTTATCGACACCATTTCTATGTATATCTTTTGTGTATCTTCTTGTTATTTCGGCTACTCTAAATGCTTCTATTGCTTCTTTTAACTGTACATCTCGTTTTCTTATTAACTTATCTTGTTTATCTCTATCAGATGAATGCAACACTATTTTATTTCTTAGAATTTCATCTGGGCTTGAAAATTCTGCATCCCTTAATAATGTTTTCACATCTAATACCAATGAATCAAATGGCTCATATTATTTTTGCCTTCTCTCATAAAATAGAAACCTGTCATGTAAAATATTCTTTTTTGGATTGCAATGGGCATCGAAAGCCTCCAAAATTTTTTGTATATTTTTTTTCTTCATCATTTTCGGACTTAAACGTATTATATGTCGAAGGTTTGGTTTTATTTTAATTGTATTTTTATATTTAATAAAAATACTATTCTTACTTTTTAATGAAGTTTTTTTGTCAACTTATTGGCTTACATATCTAGGATACTACAGCCATTTGGTAACAACAGGTAAATAATTACAATATTTTACAGCTTAATTTTAGACATTTGTATAGTGGTGCCGCGAGACGAGAGATTCTCGTCTCTCGTCTCGTCTTGTCTCGTCTCGAACGAGACGAGAGAGACATTTTCTCTCGAAAAAAGATTCGAGACGAGACGAGAGAGTGTCATCTCTCGACGAGAATTTCTCGTTTCTCTCGAACTCTCTCGGGCTCTCTCGAACAATTTTCTCTTTGCTTATTTGAAATTTTCAATTGCTTATCATAACTTAAAATTTTAACATATTAGATTTCGAGATAGTCAAAAAGTTAACTATAACACACCTATTCTATAAATATTAAATGGTAACAATTGATACTTGTGTTATTAGGATTTTATAAATAGTGATTTATAAGAAAAAATATTTCTCATTTCATTTATTTAACATTTATACAATCATTTCTTATATTTAATCCATTTTGCTTTGGTGAGGTTACTTTTGAAGATAAGTTGAAAATTTTTAAGCATTTTTTCGAAAAACTGTCAAAGAAAAGGTAATACACACGAATGTATTATATACAGTGGGGACGAAAATTGTACCCTCCTCTATTTTAACTTCTAAATGAAAAAATATAACAAAACAAAAACGAGGTAAAAGTTTTTGTTATAACGAGATGTACTTTACTTAAGACACGTAAGATAGAGGGAGTTACTAGCTTTAAATTTTCTTATGGAAAGTAGGGTTATGTGATGCTTCATTTAAAAGATATTTTATATATTTTTACAACAGATTTAGGTTTTTATATTTTTACAGAAATTACATTAAATAAATTCATAAAGTAGGTTAAATTCTTTTTTTTATTAACCGCTTCAACCTCGAAGGATTATTACCAGAGGTATATTACCTTATAAATGCTGTGTTTTACAACAGTATACAATGGATAATTAACATTTTAACATTTTGGCTAGTACAGAGTATAGTCAGTATCTTTTATAATTTTAAGCAATTTTTTACTATTAGAGGGAACACTGCACAAATGACAATTTTTTGTTCTTATACAGACATGTTCTGAGCCTTTACTAATAAGTTACATTCTTGATAACTCTCGTATTAACAATTATTGTTTATTATTAAGGAAACGCTTCTTGTATTTACTAAAATAAATAAATTAAGAATATCAAAGGTGATTTAAAAACCACTTGACGTATTACATTTTTCATAACTTCTTAGCAAAAAAAAAACTTATTAAAAAATTCTCTTCTAACATTTCTTGGATTATTGCGGCACACGAGGATTATCAAGAATGTAATTTTTGTAAAAACAAAACAAAATAACAAAATTAAAACTGTTTGCTTGGAAGTAAATATAATCAAAATATCTTTCATTAGAAAATTTAAAGATAGTAACGCCCTCTATTTTACGTCTCAAGTAAAGTGCATTTCATTATAACAAAAATATAATGTTTCTCTAATTTCACATCTTTTTTGTTTTATGTCTCTATCTTCTTGCATTTTGAAAACATACTACAAAATGCTTTCTTTTGACATCGCAGGATTGCATTAGAAAAAATCTAACTTCCAATTTAACCTCTTCCCCCCTCCCCGACTGACTTACAAAACAAAGTATTTTCGTTTTTAGTTAACGCCTAATCTGGGCCACTTATTACTTCAAATTTCAATTGTAAAACGACTGTGACAGACGGTCAGACAGAGAGACATAAGTATTTCCTATTGCCAAATTTGGGTTCTAATTAAGGATGTGCACTATGTACCGATGTTTAAAAAACATCGATTTTTAGGTTTCGATTATCGATGTTCAACATCGATGTTTTTTAATCCGATGTTTTTTGCTAACATCGATTTTTACATTAACATCGATGATTTTCTTTTCAATGTTTCTTGGTTTTTTGTTAAGCGTCACGTTTAAATTGATGGTTTAAATTTGTTTTTCCTGTTTTTTTGCTCTTCAATGAACGCTTTTGGAGAACATCGATGTTTACAGACACATCGATGTTTGAAAAAATTTGCGCATCCCTAGTACTAATGCGCAAATTACTTGAAAAATTATTTGTTTTTGTCTTACAAATTTTACCGTTTTTTCATGTTTCGTCTTTTTCAAATTTAAATTTGATATTATTTATCACGAGAGAAACGAGACGAGACGAGACAAGACGAGAGGAAGGCTCTCCCGATCGAGAGAAGCGCCTTCTCGTCGAGACGAGAGAACAGTTTTCTCTCGCCCTACGAGGCGAGACTAGAGAGGCCACTCTCTCGTCTCGTCTTGTCTCGCGGCATCACTACATTTGTATAAATTTTTTTATGATTACCGAACGACAGAAGCTTAAAAAATATATTAAAAAGTATAACAGAAACTTTAAAATTTTTTGCGATATCTAAACTCTCTAAAAGTGTACAAATATGTATAAAAATGTTAAGTGTATCAATGGAGCTGAGATTAGCGCATTTTCATATCATGCGAGAGGTCTCGTTCAAATATAGTATTGGAGACTAATTACAATAAATATTTTTTTAAATTTATTTTAATTCCTAAATTAGTAAAAGTCATAAATTATTTTTAAATTATTTATTTTGTCTTAATAATCTAAACTAATTTTTTAAATTTGTAGATTTTCGTTAGTGGGTCGTAGAAAAAATATACTGTACAACTTAAGTAGATTTTCCATATCGCCGTATGGCCATTATATCCACTTTTGTTGCACAAAGTACTATTTTTTATTAAATAACCATATACATTATTTAAGAACTATATTCTCTAATATTTCATCTCTGCGATACTCGGTATTAACAAGTAAGTCTTTTCTCAACACTCATAACAGATGTTTCTGTTTCAGGTTCAAAGAGATCTATAACATTTAATGGTAAGTCATGACATTTTTAACAAAATTTTAATAGTATCATCTTCACAATGACAAGAAAAGTGAATAAAATGTACCCCAGTATTCCTAATAATAACAATTTTGAGAAATGAAAATGAAAGAAATATTTTTAGCTCAATAAAATTTTGCTTCATAGAAATTTTCATATCAATACATACAACAGGAATTAAAAAAAAAAAACAAAGAACAAAAATAGAATAAATGTAAAGAATGGAAAAATCGACCTATCCCTTTATTACTCATGCGCAAATCCTACTTCCGCTAAATATCATGAAAATTTGTTGTTGTTGTTGTTGTTGTTGTTGTTGTTGTTGTTTCCCACTCCGAGTTCCAATTACACATCCGCAAATGTCATCTTGGTTTGGCATTTGATAGTACTGATAGGGGAGCCAGTGACACTTTTAGGTGTTATTTTCGAAAAGTAAAATTACAAATATTCCGTTCATTCTTACCTTATAGGACGTATAAATAGTTTGCTACAGTCTCTCCAGCGATAGAGCCTTAGACGACGACGTCTTAAAAAGCCTGCATAGAAAAGGCTGTCATAAAAACGCAAAATTTGGCTCACAGTACCTTTTTGCTTGCTGACATTTCACTGCCAGATCGATTGCATCACACAATTTTCATTAATAATATTTTATTACAAAATAATGAGCCTTGCGTAAATATAGCACTAGACTTAAATAATCAAAAATTAGATTTTTTCGAATAATTGCGGAAGCTGAGGGATAATCTAGAACTGTTATAGACCACGAAATTACCAACCAAAATATGAAACTTTTTCTCTATTTAATCGATATTTTATATCTTACGGTTTACGAGATCTCTGTATATAAAAATTAAAACACCCTATATATGGTGTCCTAACACGAATCTCACTAATTTTACATTGAAATTTTTAAATTCAATTACCTCTTAAAAATAATTCCCCTTTTCTGACCATTATTCTATGCTATGTAAAGGAGGGTCTTATCTACGTTATTCTTGAGCAACTCTTCTATTATATTTGTTTGCCCTGTATCATATATTTCTGGATTTTTTTTTATTGTAATTCTTAAATTGTTATCGCAAACTCGATCTACTATACTACTTCTATTTAAAGCGCCATGTCAACTGCAACTAGGTAGATCCTGAATTACGTGTTCCTATGTCTCCATTATAAATTCTCTTGGCGAAAATTACGTAAAATTGACATATTTGTCTATTGTATAACAAAATAACAAACACACACGCTTATTTATAACATATCGAATGGCCGTCAATTGGGCGTAATTCACGTTCTACCAACAGTATACACAAAGCAGGTATGGATAGCCGCGAGGCTCTCCAACACACCATTATATAGATTGTCCCAACTTTCTCAGTAGTAAAGTTCTCGAAATCAGGTCCTCCTTGTACTGCCAGCGTTCTGGAATAGTCATATTCGTAAAGTTTGACGTTTTTAACCTATATTTTAGTTGACAGTTCGATTTTAAACCGGGCAGTTTAGAAGTTAATTAATTAAGAGAGAAAAAATTTAAAATAGGTAATATACATACAATTTAGAAGTAAATAATGTTTAACAGTTATTGAGTACATTATAAAATATTAATTACTAAATATAATATAAGAAATAAAAAATTATATAAAATAAAAATTCACAGACATAAAGATACAAAAATAAAAAGATATAAAAGAAATATTTATCAGAGATGTGTTCATCACATACTTTATATGATATTGAATAGGTTTCCTGTACGGTTTTGAATAATACGTTTTTGGTATCAAGCGTTGATACTTTGTTTAAACATTTTTGAATAGTTACCAACAATTTTGGAAAATGTGAGGATTTTTTTTGTGATTTTATTGACAAAGTTCAACACATATTTCTCTAGTTATTTTTCTTCAATAACGTATTGAACTCTGTATTGAAACAGTTTCCCATTTGTTTACAAATTTACGTATCAACAATACTATCAACTGTCATCCCTACAATAAGTATTGCTAAAGTAAATACTCAAAAATTGCGCTTCAATCAGTACTATATGTAAACAATACCTTTGTGAGTTGAATTTAGAGTTGTTTAAAAATTAAACTCTGATAAATATTTACTTTATTACATTTTATATTATACAGAGTGGCCCAATTAAGACAATCCACCTGAAATATTTTCTTAGGAGAATTTTTTTTGGGAAATCTCCGAGATCGGTTGATTTTAATTTCAAAGGGGGCTTCTTTTGATGTAGATGCATCCCACTGAATGGGGTAGCAGTCCCTTCAAGAATACTAAATAGCACGAGGGGTCAAGTGGCACATAATTTTAAAGGTATTTCAATTCTCTTTTCAAACGTGCTGACATTTTACTGTAAAATACCTCTTAGGAGTGTTAATAAAATATAATTATCGAAGAACTCAACTGCAAAACATTAAGTTTTATCAGTGAAGTCTTGATAATGTGACTGATTTATTTTAACGGTTTTACAGGTAGTTGCATTCTTATTTTAGGCTAATCACATTTTGCTTGCAGGGTGCAATAGTGGCACATCACATAAGTATTAGTTTTGAGAAAATCACCGATTTGTAAAATGAATTTAAAAGATTTATATATTCTATATCAACACTTTTAGTTGAAAGTTTGATATTGATATTTGTTTAAATTAGGTATCCAATTGTATTATTGCTACTTTTTTAACGAAGCATATTGTTATAACGTAAAAAAAACATAACAACAAACAAAATTTTGAAAATTTATTTAGGTAATTTTGTTTATTATAGTTTGAATATTCGGTAAAAAATTTAAAATTATAGCATTTTAAATTTTAAGGTATATTATTTAATTCAAGAAAATTAGAATTTTCGTCAATTTTGGATTTTAAAAAATTCATAACAATTAAAGGGTTGAAGATACGATGATGGGCGTAGGGACTTTTTTAGTCCAAATATCCTAAAGAATATAAAAAAAAATTAATTTATTGCAAAAAATGGCTTAATTAATTTTTCGTTGTTTAAACAATAACATCAACAAATATCGAGTGTCATCTTACACTTTTATAATTAGGCAAGCCTTCCGGATATTTAAAAAAAAAATTACGAATTAAAACAATTTTGCAAACGAATGCGCCAGTATGCTCTGGTCTATTTCTTAGCATCTTTCAATTATTTTGGAATCATCTTGATGTTTGCCAATTTTTTTATGTCAAATAAAAACACAGAAATGCACTATTATCGGAGATTAAGCCCCCATTGGACGAGGATTTTTTTTTTTAGATGGGCAATCCTCAGAATAGCTTTCTTAGTAATTTTCTCTTATTTTAGAATCATTTCGATGTTTGCTAATTTTTTTATATCAAGTAAAGACACTATTATCGGAGATTGAGTCCTTCTATTGGACGAGGATTTTTTTTTTAATGGGCAATCCTCAGAATATATTTGCCCATTTTTTCATATCAGATAAACATACATAAATACACTATTATCGGAGTTTATGCCCCCTTATTGGACGAGGAGCTTTTTTTAAAAAATGGGAAATCCTCAAAATACCTTTCTTAGTAGTTTACACTTATTTTGGAATCATTTCGATGTTTGCCCATTTTTTAATATTAAGTAAAAACACAGAAATGCACTACTATCGGAGATTAAGTCCCCTATTGGACGAGGATTTTTTTAAAAAATGGGCAATCCTCAGAATACATTTCTTAGCATTTTTATATCACTAATAAACACATATAAATGCACTATTATCGGAGTTTAAGCCCCCTATTCGATGAGGATTTAAAAAAAATGGGCAATACTCAGAAAACATTTTTTAATAACTCACAAATATTTTGGCGTTATTTCGATGTTTGCCCAGTTTTTTTATAACAAAATAAACTCGTATAAATCTCAGATAGTGGAATTGTCATTAAATCCCTTTTTTATTTAAATTTTATTTGAGGATCGTTATGGAAATTTGTAAAACAAAAAAATAGGCAAATATGGGCTAAATAATAATTATCTGATGCAGTTATCATATTGCATTTTTGTAAATATTTTTTTTTGTTTTTTTTTATTTTCTCTAGTAAAAAAAGTTATTTCATTGGCAATAATGGGCAAAAGATGGGCAAACCTCTCACACATTTTTGACACTTTTTTGCAATGTTGTAGTGCCAAGTTCACAGACCTTCTGCGGATCCATGTTAATAGGAATTTTTGTGTAAGAAAATACCTCACGAGTGATAGCACACTTTTTTTGAACCACTAACCATTGTCCATTTTTTAATTAAATTTATATGAGCATATCAATAGGTTTAAATGACTTTAAGTAATACATCAGTTATTTATTATAATTTATTAAAAAAAAAAGCATGAACTAATTTTGTCGGTGTTAAATAGATAGAACTTTCTTGGGACATGCTGTAAAAGCGTAGCCCGCGGTCGCGTACAGATAGACGCATATATTAGTATATCAAATGCGCTCTTATTATGAGCAATCCTTAATTTGAGTTATAGCGTGTAGATAAAACGATAACCAATCGATTTCTATCGATATGTCATAGAGAAACAGGTACAGAGTTCAGAAATCATGATTAATGGCCGGGTACTACAAATACGTGCTTTAATTGCTTATAGATCTACGTAAATATGTATATAGGTACTTACAGTACCCACCTACTTTTTTTTTATTGCCGCATTTTGCTTAAAAGGTTCGATATTTGCATGTAATTTTAGTTAATGATGCATAGATGCATATATTTACGATTATGTATTGTTTTTGTATTAAAACTGACTTCCTAGTTTGCGGGAAATCCAATAAAAGAAAACAAAAAAATAGAATACAAACTATTAATAAACCAAATAGTACTTATATTACATAACAAGTGTGTAAAGTGCAACATTACGCACGAGTTGAAGTTTACTAAACGAGTGCGAGAAATACACTTTCCAACGAGTTGTATACACTATTTTTCCTACGACCTCACACAAAATCCTTAAAAAATCGTCTTTTTAAATGAGAAAGTCAATTAAACCATATCACACATGTACTGAAAAGTATATCATACATGTGTTGAAAAGTAAAAAATCCTCGAAAATATTTTTCATTTTGTAACAGTAGAAATGACAAGAACTAATACAATGTTTAAAAAATATTTATAACTAAAGAACAAGAACTAATATAACAATAACAAACATTTATAACTAAAGCAGAGATACTAACAGAATAGTTTATAAAAATTTACATCTAAAGTAGAGATAACTAATGGAATGGATAAAAAATATTTGTAACTAAACTAGAAATAACTAATATAATAATTAGTTTGTAACTAAACTGTATGAACTGAATAATTATTAATAATTTTGTTTTACTTTTTTTCTGGGACGTTATAAAAGTTAAAAGTAAAATTGTTATTATAACATTTACTAAATTGCAGTGGATTTTGTAATATTGCATTATTTTTATTCTCAGTGGTTCCTTTAATATGTGTGTTTATTATCTCTTGTGGATCTACATTAAATTGTTGCTGTATAGATGAAGTACACAAACTTGCACTGCATCTGGGTTGTGTAGTTTCAGCATTTTGTTCAGAGTATTGTTCAATGTTTTTACATAAAAAATTAATGAATTCATAAATAATTTAGTTACCGGCAATGGAGGTTGCAAATAAAGTCCTTAGAGAAGAGGAAATATTTGGACCCAATGGACAGCAAGAAACAGTAGGCCCAAAATAAATAAAAATAATAGTAATTCTTGCTCCGAAAAAATTGTTCGGTATCAGTTTTGATCTATCTCTGGAACTCAGAAGATCTAGGTGCCTCTTAGGGCCCTAAGGAATTTTTTTGAAAAGGGTTAATCCCGTGGACTGGGCCCAAAATAAGATTAGGTAAAAAGTTTCCCTAAAAAAAAATTCGTTGGTGTCAATTCCAACCCAAGTCGAAGCTTCAAGAGGTTTAAGTACCTCTGAGGGACTTGAGGAATTTTTTTGGAAAGGGTTAAGTCCGTAGATTGGGCCCAATGTCATAAAACTTCCAAATTTTAACATTTTTTGCTCAAAAAAAATTCTTTGGTGTCAGTTTCGACCCAAGTCCGGGTCTTTAGAGGTTCAAGTGCCTCTAAGGGACCTAGATAATTTTTTTGAAAAGGATTAAACCCGTAAACTGGGCCCAATGTCATAAAACTTCCAAATTTTGACATTTTTTGCTAAAAAAAAAATTTGTCTACGGGCTTAACCGTTTCCAAAAAAATTCCTCAAATCCCTCAGAGGCGTTTAAACCTCTTAAGACCCGGACTTGGGTTAGAATTGACATCAAAGAATTTTTTCAGACCGGAAATACATGAAATTCGGAGTTTTTATGACATTGGGCCCAGTCTACGGGTTTAACCCTTTTCAAAACAATTCTCTAGGTCCCTTAGAGGGACTTAAACCTCTTAAGACCCGGACTTGGGTCGGAACTGACACCAAAGAATTTTTTTTTGACCGAGAAATCTCAAAATTCGGATTTATTTTAAAATTGGGCTTAACGGGCTTAACCCTTTCCAAAAAAATTCCTCAAGTCCCTCATAGGCACTTGAACCTCTTGAAACCTCGATTTCGGTCAGAACAGACACCGAAGAATTTTTTTTGAGCGAAAAATCTAAAAATTCGGAAGTTTTATGACATTGTGCACAGTCTACGGGCTTAACCCTTTCCATGCTTGGTTTTTTGTGTTATCTATTTTTATCACAGCTGCTGTACCCAACTCCTCTATATCGTTTATAGTCAACTGTGTGAGCTCCTGCTTTCGACATGCTCCTGATATTCCAAGCATAAGTGCAACCTTAAATAATAAAAAATACTCACACGTTGAACAAAGTAATAGATATTAAAATTGCTATATAGCAATCACTTTTTTTCTTAAAAAATGCCTTAAATTTTAGGTACTTAGAAATATCAACATTGTGTTCAATAGACAGAGTAGTTCTCAACATTGAGTACTGTGTCCACAAAGTCGAACTTTGTACTTTTGATAATTCATTCATATAGGCCAGTAGAACATTTTTAGAAAACGAACTCTTTATTTGTTTCGTTTGTCTCCATTTAATGAATTGATCATAAGCATATTGATACCTTACCCTGGATTTAGCAGGCAACAATTTGAGTGACGTGTTTTTAGCAGCTTCTGCTATTTCTGGAGGCGTATATTGGGAATCACTAGAATCCATTTTTTTTGCAAGCTCAGTACAATTTTACAATAAAATAAAATTTTACAAAATGACTGCTTGTGTGTTTGACAATACCACAGCCTACTTAATGTAATTTTTCCAATTTTTAAACTTAAAACTTACCTGTTGGGTTTAGTGTAATCACAATAGCCATGAAGAATAAGTTTTCCTTCACTTTCTTTTAAATGCATTAACCAGTAATCTTTATAACACTTAATTTTAAAGTTTGAATTATCTTGTAGACACTAGTATGTATTTGAACACAAATTACAATAAACTTAAAATATTTTCAAATTAATACAGAAAGGTGTATTGTAAACACTAACATAAACATAACCTCAAAAATTCACATTGTCGTATCTGAAACCGAAAATACCACTATAGAAAAGAAGAAGAAAGTTATTTTCTTTCCAGAAGTACCTTTATAGAAAATTTTGTTTTAATATTCGATAAATAATAGTGAGTAAACATGTTTTATTATTATTTTATAATTTTAAAACCCCATATTAAAAACTTTATTGCTCATTTGATATTATATAAAAATTGGTGTAATGACAATTATAATGATAACTTTAACGTACTTATCACAGGTCATAGAACGATATTTTTTTACTTTTCAATACATGTGTCTTTTGCTATTTTTCAATACGTGTGATATATATTTCAGTACACGTGTGATATAAGCTACTTTCTTAAGAACAAATAACTGTGCAAATTATCATTTTCGTATGTGGTCGTAGGAAAACACTTTTTCAGACTAAATTCTGGAAATAAAAAATCCCAAACCAATGATAAAGCACTTTTTAAGTAAGGTGCATTCCAAATACTCGTAATAACTCAAAGAAAAAATATTTTTACCTCATACCATACAGATAAAAATCTCAACATTATAAGAATCCAGTAAAATTACGTGCTATCTCAATCTCCAGTTTTGTATTGAAGATATTGAAAACAGATACGACATTTTCAGGTAATACAATGTTTGCTTTGTTTTCTAACATGTTAACTGGCACCTTGCAAGAATAAACCATACCAAACTGATATTTCAGCATATTTTACGACGTCTTATCTTGATTTCAGATCGAAAATTTTCTACGTCCCGCACTTACAGGTTTGTCGAGAATGGAACTATAACAGAAGAAAGACAACAGAACAAAGTAGTTGAATGGCATTATTATTTGTATAATGGTATAACATGAGTAATCTTAAGGATTTCTATTTTATCAAGATCTACTGAGTTGGGCAATGGTGTATGTTTTCAGTATTGTTGTCAGGTGAAAAAAAGAAAGATGTAATGGCTTGTTACAGGTAGAAGGCATTTTTCTTAATATACCGAGTGCATCGAACTGAAATAGTAACTAGTTTACTATTACATAGAAAAGTATTGACCAAAACAGGCAACATGAAAAGGCTATGAACAAGAAAATGGCATGAGAAGAGATAAATCTTTCATAAACTTGCTGTAGAGATTCAAAAATCTTTTAAATTTTTTATGAAAATATCTATGAACATTTTTTGTATATATAATTTCGGAACTAAACAAATTTCTGGATGGCGTCACGAAATTTGGAAAGAGCAATATAAGGGTAAGGTATAGTAAATTTTAGAATGTATAAGTAGTTGAGGGGATATTCCTGTTTTTTTTTTTTGAAAGGATTTGAATAATAATTATTGATTGTCAGAGGGAATAAAAACTGTCAGAGACTGATTGTAATTTTATAATTGTCAAAGAAATTTAATTTAAAAAAAAGATATTGGCGAATGGAAATGTTATATGAAAGATTACAAAAATGGAAAGATATTAGAAAATAAATAAAGGTATAGAAATAATAAGAGGCAAAGAAAGTTTTATTTAAAAATATTATAAAGAGGAAAAGCAGGAGTCAGTGAAGGCAGATAAGCAGAGACAGTAAAGGAAAACATACATAAGATAAGCATACAGGTAGGGATAAGATAATTATACAGGTAGAGATAAGATAAGTATACAAGTAGAGATAAGATAAGCATACAGGTAGAGACAGGGGGACAGGTTGAGACAGAAGAGACAGGAAAAAACAATAGAGATAGGCAGAGGTGAATTCAGAGGAAAAAGAAGGGAGAAAACAAAGAATCACTTTTTTATATTTATTTTTGTTAATAATAGTATAATACAGGGTGTTTTTTTAATATTGCGAAAAAATTCAGAGGCGTGTCCCTTGGACGAAATGAAGCAAAGAATCTATGAACATATGTCCTACGTCCTGAAATTTTTCATGGGAGGGGTTTCTGAGTACTATGGGGGTTAACAAAACCCCCGTGGCTACGCCATTAGTCTAATAGGATTATTAAGATATATTACAAAGATATATGCATTTATAAGTATAGAAAATACTTTCAGAACATCAAGTATAGAAAATAACTTTAGAACATCAGCTTTGCTTGTTTTGCATTAAGAAAATAGAAACTTATTTAAAATTTACAATGAACACAATTTTTGTTTTGTTTTATTATTTATTTATATTTTATCTATATTTTATCTATATTTTATCTATATTTTATCTATATTTTATCTATATTTTATCTAAATTTTATCTATATTTTATCTATATTTTATCTATATTTTATCTATATTTTATCTATATTTTATCTATATTTTATCTATATTTTATCTATATTTTATCTATATTTTATCTATATTTTATCTATATTTTATCTATATTTTATCTATATTTTATCTATATTTTATCTATATTTTATCTATATTTTATCTATATTTTATCTATATTTTATCTATATTTTATCTATATTTTATCTATATTTTATCTATATTTTATCTATATTTTATCTATATTTTATCTATATTTTATCTATATTTTATCTATATTTTATCTATATTTTATCTATATTTTATCTATATTTTAGCTATATTTTATCTATATTTTATCTATATTTTATCTATATTTTATCTATATTTTATCTATATTTTATCTATATTTTATCTATATTTTATCTATATTTTATCTATATTTTATCTATATTTTATCTATATTTTATCTATATTTTATCTATATTTTATCTATATTTATCTATATTTTATCTATATTTTATCTATATTTTATCTATATTTTATCTATATTTTATCTATATTTTATCTATATTTTATCTATATTTTATCTATATTTTATCTATATTTTATCTACATTTTATCTATATTTTATCTTTATTTTATCTATATTTTATCTATATTTTATCTATATTTTAATAACAAAATAAAGAATATTGGAAAAACCGAAAAATATCAATAAAGTTCTGAATTGTTATTTGGATTGTAAAATAAACTAGAGTTATTTATTTAAAAGTATAACTTTGTGGACAAACGATATTCATTCACAGTAAGTGTTCACCTCCAGCTTCAATGCAAACATTACCTTATCTTTTCATATTTTCGAACACATTATACAGTTACTCCTTTCCTAGTTACATTTTGTATTTATATTAACAAAATCACAGATCAACAGTTTTTTAACGCTATTGCTATTTCCTAAACCTAAAACAATGATTTTTTGAATTTCACTTGTATGAGACTCATTCACCGAATCACTGTGTTTATCTGTTTATGCTACTAATTTTTTGGCTCCAAATGTTTTACTATGTTTGCCAGAAAACATGAATTTTTAATTATTTGATTTAAACGCTTATATCTTCGTTATTCTTGAAGTTAGCTCAACAAACCTATAATGATTCGGAATATATTAGCGACACCTACAAAATGGCATTTAAAGAGCTAACACTCTACGATCGCTTTCACCCTAATTGGGGCTCTTCAGGCAGAAGCAGAACTAATTTTAACTTAAATTTAAAATTGTATATAATACATAGTTAAAATACTTGGTAGACTCTTTAGACAACGCCCGCTACAGAAGAGTGCCCTCTAGCAACTTTAAGCCCAATTAGCGCTAGGTGGTTTCTTAATGTGCCGTATCTTTTCAACGGGCACCGTTTAATAGACTCGTAATTTATTTCCGAACCAACTTTATCGTTCTTTGCTTCGTCTTTTGTTGCGTTTTCTTCCTATGGGTATATACACGGCACTCTTGCACGCACGCACGATCTCGTCTAGAGTAAGGCCTGGCTATGATGCTCTCTCGGTTGCAGTGTTACCAGATCTACTGATTTTTCAGGAGATCTTCTAAATTGACAAATTTACTGATTTGTAATACTAATCTACTGGCTTTATTTTTTTTATTTCAAAAAAAATCTACGGTCAGTGATTGTATAACCGACGTTGGTGAGCACGCTACCTTTAAATACCAGAAATTTAGCAGAACCCTCTGATGTAACAACCAGAGGTAAGGATCTTTAACAAGCCCAACATCCGTAGACGCTATACCTCGAACTCATTGATATAGCGCCTGCCAGCTGTGATATGGAACTTTTATAGGTACACCGACTTTCTTGGGACGATCCTGCTTGATTGTAGATGTCGATACACAATAGTGAACCTGCTAAGCTTGGCCGCTGCCTTATAACAATATATAAGGTCCTTTGTTTTTATAAAAAAAATAATTGTTTCTTAAGTAAGGGTATATAATTTTTTATCGATAGATTTTTCAAAGAAACTACTATTTTCTATAATGCCAAACGATTGACTCTGAAAGTGATGCCATTTAATTTTTGTATAGGTAATTTTTGACATAAGCTTTTGTTGTTTATTTTTTGTGTTGTTTCTGTTATTTTATTAGTTTTATTTATTTATTTTTATATTATTTATTAAAAAATATACATTTTCTACTGACATCTATTGTTTTTCCAACTGGCAAATACTGAATAATTAAAAAAACATTTGGCAACACTGCTCGGTTGGTTGAGCTTATCTCGACCGCAGCTAGATCATTCAAAAATATTATTGTCTATTCCGCAATTGATTGTCATTTGTCTTCGCTCGCTGCAATGGCTTTTACTCGAAAGATTTCATTTGCGATTAAATGGAAAATCTAGATCAGATTTACTACTTGTGTTTACGGTTTTAGTAAAAGTCTGGTTAAAGAAATGTGGGTAGATAACTTATAACAGTTTTAGCTCGGAATACGAGAAATTTTTTAAAACTCTTGTTCAGCGTATTTTTGAGTCTCAGTTATGTTGATAAAAAATTGAAATTTCATCAAAAAAACTGATTAAGTTGCCTTTAAATTGCCACAGTTTGTTTAAATATTTATTAATAATAGTCTGAGGACTGTTCCCTGAGGAGTACCACACTTTGATATCACTGCCAATGCCGTTTATGTTAACAATTTGTTTTCTATTTTCTAAATAGTATTTAAATAATTTGTATGTTACTTCTCTGAATCTGTAACTTTCTAGAGTTACTAATATGTAGTTTTTGAAGGTTAACTGTATCAGATGCTTTTGCAAGATCGACAAAAATGCTCAATGATAGTTGTTTTTTATCTAGTTATAGAATTGTTAATACATTTTGTCAATCTTGCAATAGCATCCGAAGTTGAGAAGTGTTTTCGAAATCTTTATTGTCTATCTGAAAGAATTGCATATATTTATTTAAAAACATCATTCTTTTTTCAATAGTGTTGAAATATATTGGACAGTTTGCTTACAGTATACCGTAATTTGGGTATACTTAATATTTTGTACCACAGATGCAAAACTATTCAAAATAAAATAATTCCGTCCCTGTACTTTTGGCGCACGCCAAACCATTTTCGATGCGTAGATGACACTACTGCCTATTGTCAATGCAGTTTTAATTTACACCACGCAGTGCTTCAAAACTACAGCTGAAATTTTGAAGTTAGAGACGGGCAAAATTTTACATCGGAAAAATTAGACAGTTTATCAGAAGTAATCCGCATCAGAAACGTAAGCAAATTTTCTTTAGAACTAGTACGTCATATTTAGCAAACTTAATAGTAAAACTTTTCCTTAACTGGATTTGTAAACATTTTAGAGCGCGACTTATAATTTCTTGCATTTTCTTATTATTAATGGGGATACATTGCACCTGGTGCAAAGCATACCCCAAAAGGGTAATGTTAAGATAAACTCTTATTTCATACTTGCTGTGTATACTTATAAAGGGAAATATTGATAAATGATTAGGTACTCCTTTTTTACAGAGGTACCTCTAAAAATGGGAAGAGTGTATAAAAAGACACCTGGTTCTCGAAGATACTGTGATTATACTCCTGAAACTTTAGAATGGAATGACTCAAGGAAAAGCAGAAAAAACTTTTAAAATACCCAGAGGAACAGTAAATAATAAGTTAAAGAAAAAACATTCTCTTAAGCCAGGATATAACCACCCATCTTTACGGCAGATGAAGAGGATTCCTTTGTATCCTGTATCCAGTCGGCAAGCGCTTTTGGATTCCCAGTGAACGAATTTGAATTAAGATGTTTCTTTGTATCCTATATCCAGTCGACAAGCGCTTTCGGATTTTCAGGTAACGAATTTGTATTAAGATGCATTACGTATTTGCAGCGACAGGGAAAAACAGTAAAGCGCTTTTTCTGGAAGGGAATGGATAAAAAACTTCTTGAAACGACATCAAGAACTGACAGTTCGATTTGCAAGCAATAAAAAATGCAGCCGAGCCGCCATAAATAAACTTTGACGGAAGAGAACACGCTATAGCAACACGTCTTCAGGATGATTCGAGTTCCACACGTTTTCTGAGTGGTTTATGTCATTGCTGCTTCCTAAGCTGAAGAAATGTGGTATAAAAAGTGTCATTATAGGAGACAATTTATCATCTCACATTAATATTCAAATTCTCCAACAATGTAAAGAAAATAACATCGTATTTATATACTTGTCTGCCAACAGCACTCACCTTACTCAACCCCTTGATGTGGCTTTCTTCGGCCCAATGAATTTTAGCAGACCATAAGGAAAGTTCAGGCTGTAATAGTAATATTCTTGACAAACAGTACTTTCCTTAATTGTTAAAAAGACTTCTGTATGTTTTGTTTCAAAAATCATCAGACAACTTGAAAGCTGGCTTTAAAAAATGTGGCATCGATCCTTGCAACATAGAGCCTCTTCTTGAAAGACTTCCGCCAACCAATGACCTTAATTCATCTGAATTAATTGAAAACTTACGTCCATCAAACCCACAAAAAAGAAGCGTTTTCAGGTGGCACCAGGAAACAGTATCGCACATGAAGAATTGGGAAAAGCTTCAACATGTACCTCAGTTATCTTCGACGATAAAGAACAGCAAGTTCCTCAGAAACGCCATAAAGAAAGAGAAGAAAAGATGTGTCTGAGCTCTAATGATGAGTTTGAATTTCTTGAAGAACTTCAAAAGAAGCAGAAGAAGATGGTGCATTCTCAAAGAAACTAGAATGTAATGCTTTTAATCAGGACGTAGCAGAGTTAAAACAACTTCAGAGAAAGCCAGGCGAATACGTCATATTTTCCTATGAAAGTCAACTCTATTCTGGGAAGATAACTGAGATGAGTGATGATGGGACAGATTTCAAAACGTGGATTATATTCCGTACCTCAACTTGATAAGGCGTAGTCTTGGTTTCAAAAATACGTTCAGGCGTTTTTGTTTATTTTTTTATAAATTATCATATTTAGATTTTGACAATTTTTAAAACAATAAGCATTTATTTTTTAAATAAAACTTGAAAAATTAACCATACAATGTTTTATTTCATACATTATGGTTTATTTTTTACTCAATATATTTTTCTTGTATTTCTGTGGTACAATGTTTTCATTTGAGTAGAGTATACTTTGCCTAGTTGCATTTTACTTCATAAAACCCGATACGAATTCTGGTGGTGCAAAATATACCCATCCTATGGGATACTTTGCACCAATATTTGTATTTTCAAAAATTCAAATAAGCAGTTGCACAATTTATAAAAATCATAATGCTACATCTTCTTATTTTATATTGCCAACTATTGCGAAGTCGTTATAAGATTCAGTGCTGTGTAAAATATCTAAATATAAAAATATATTAAATAATGGAGCAAAGTATAAGTATAGTCACTGTACGGTAATTTAAGTTAAAAAAAAGCAGTACAGTTCATCAAATTTCTAGAGGTGTTCGACGCCCAGACAGAGAACGCGCTACGTGTGACTAAGATAGTTATGTACAGTCTGCTAAACAAGTTATTTTAAATAGTTTTTAATATTTTTAGGTAATTAAATTTTAAAAGTGTGGAATAGTTTAGGGATTAAATTGGTCTGATTGGACTTTCTTAGAACGTTTTTAAAAGCAGCTAAAGATAGTATGTAGAATTGAAAATAATTATTATGCCATAAAAGGTATTTTGGAATTCCTTCAACCTTTTTAAATTGAGTCAGAAAATATAAATTTTATAGGATAGCGGAAAATACCTATAATTTTTTTGTAGGCCTTTGTAAATCGTGGAAATAGTTTATATTTTATTTCTACCTTATTAAGGAAAATGGTACCTATTATTAATAACGGTTGTTTCTGAAACATTACTAAAATTTTCGAAATTTTGTTTTTCTACAAAATAATAAACTATACTATTTAGAAAAAAATTTATTTCTCTTATAATTTTATGAAAAATAACAGGGGAATATTTACATTTCTTGATCTATTAAACAGAACGATAAATTATCTCGACGAATGACACCATGTTCTAGTACGGAAGCTAGCTTTACATTTTTGTTGGTGGTTTTATGGGTTTCATATCAATTTTTTGTAATTGTAGTTTACACGTACATATACCTCTTAACACTTGTTTGCTTTATTAAAAAAGTGTGTTGTTGTGATTTACGTCGAAATAAGACAAAAACAACTTGAAACCCCATATAAAATAAAAAAGGAGAAACGGAAAAAAATTGAGCCTGTAAATGAACACAACTCAGAAACAAAAATAGCTATCTAATAATAAAAAAAATAAAATTTGATTCTTGTGCAGCTTCATCTATATCATTAACTGTTTTTGGTTTTTTAATGGTTTTTCTTGGTGATGAAAATTCCGATATCTCACGGTTATCGATTCTTTTTTTCTCTCCAGAAATGCGGACGACAGTGTTTTTAGATACTCCTGTGGCTGCAGCAACACCGATCATTTACATTTTTAAATGGTATTGAAGGTGAATTAAAGTTTCCTTCTCTTCTCATAAACTCTATAACATTGGCTATTATTTCGCGAGATTGACTGTTAATCACGCGGCCTCTTAATTTGCTATTAAACTCCATACTTAGGTTCTATTAAACTGTAATGAGCAAAAAACACAAACGAAAATAAAAGAAATGTTTTAGCGAAATTTACATCTGACATTTACGTCTGAATGAAATAGTGAAATACTTGATGCGCAGAGTGTACTTTCATTGCGTAAATCCGTCGGGATGCCTGTCAGTAGTGCTTTCTCTGTCTAGCCGTCGAAAGCCTCTAGAAATTTGATGAACTGTACTCTAACAAAGTATGAATTTAAATTGTGAACATTAACGAGCAATGAATTTATTTAATTTTTGACTAAAAAAAGGTTAAAAACAATGTATATAAAAATTGCATTTGGTAATAAATCACCATAATGAACAACTTTTTCGAAGGAATTAAGAATTTAAATAAAAACAGAGACATAAATAGTACGGTTGTGATTTTTGCCTTAAAAAACTCATCCTGTAAATTATGTATACAGTAGTATACAGAATGCATCAAAATATGACGGGGGTTAAACATATTTCTTAAGCAAAATTCAAAGTAAACCCCCTATAATAGACATAATTTTAGATAGTTACAATACATTTATTACAAAAATATTTAGCAGAAAACTTGATCGACAACAATTGATAATATTAGCAATGTTTATTGGGCAAGGCTCTTTTACATTTGATTCTCATTATATCCAATAATTACTATAAAACTTGATGAAACTTGTTTCCTAATAGGTATAAAAAGGTCTGCTAATATTTGTTTTCCGTTACATTCTACAATAGGAATAAATCGGTAAATAAACACCTGTACGGAAGATGGAACAACGGGACCATTACATGACGCACAGAAAACCTATTGATTTGTATTAAAAAAGACACACTGTACCCAAAGTTTACTTTTCACCTATGGATTTCTTGAGCAGCTGCCAACAATCAATCCTTACATCTGTCTTTCAAATACAAATAATGAAAAGTTTATTCTCAAATATCATTCATACGTTGGAAGTGGGGGAAGAGGGGGAGACGTTGTGATAAAGACGACACACTGATAATCGGGTACCTTTATTATTTGAAGTATAAAGGTATCTTTCAAACAGTTCTAATTAGTAATGGAAATAACCACATTTATCTTTTGCAAGAAAGTTAAGAAGAGTGAAATATCTGCAAACGGTGTACTACAGGGTACCGTACTTAGTCCACTGTTGTTTTTAATTTAAGTAAATAATATTTTTTTCCTTGAGCTTTTCAAATGATATGACAGTTAGAAAGAATTGAAATAAGAAATTGAAGATTACTTAATCTAGAACTGACTCATTTGGTCTTGCTCTTCCCTGTCCACAGTCGTGTAGGACCTTCAAAATCTTGTCAATCTTGTCTGTAATTAAACATAGGTAAACTTGATACAAGTTATATTTGTGTGAATTCTAAATTAAATGTTTCGGATTTTACATGATTCTTCTTTTTTTCTTCTCCAAAAACATTCAGGAAATATTTTTAATTAATCAGTGGCGGACTCGTAGCCTAGTATACGGGGAAAGCTACTTTTGAAGAACATTTAAGATATATAAAGCACTAAATCACTTTAATCTTCTGTTTTTCACCATTCTACCATTGTTTCGTCAAAATTGTCGATGCTATGTACCTACAGGTAATAGTTTGTTCACATTTATCTTTTAATTCATTAAAACACTTGTCTAATTCGTTTAAAACACATATCCCTTGTTTTTATTATACACTTTCCTTGAAAATTGTCTCATATAATGAACCTTTGTTTTTAATAGTTAAGTGAAAAAAGAATCATTCGGATATCTCAATTAATAATGAAGGTAACGGAAGTGATACTAAAAATTACTGACCAGTCAAACTATAGTTGATGTAGAGCAGGAACATTAGCTTTTCTGGCTAATGTGCCAAAGGACTTTTTATAATAATTTTGGATACTTACAAAATTTATTTTTATAGACGAATTTACCAACGCCACTGAGTACAATTATTATTACCCACATTAGCACCCGACCGACCATTCGAATCCGATCCTATCAAAACAATTAAACAATCGCAATCGGTTCTTATGAATTATTAATCGCGGTATGCCTTTTCTCACGCTACAAATCCATTTTTTTTTCTATTCTTCTAGAGAGAACCCGAACTTAACTTAACCTAAAAAGATCGTAGAGGAATTAACATACCAATTCGGTAAAATATTTAGATTTATTAATTTCACAGTAAGAGATTTGGACCCTCGAGGTTGTAAAAAAATTGGGTCATAAAAATGCGGGTAGTATTATTGCATGAGTTTTGCAAGAATAAGGCAGTGGCGGGGAGGTGCGCAGGGTATATACCTGTTTAGAATTAAATCATAAATTAGAAAGTAAAAATTACGAGTTTATTTTCTCATTGATTTTATCATCAAATCTTAAACAAATTTTTATGGGATCACCCCATTCTCATTGGACTACATGGTAAAGAATTATCGCGTATTGATGAATTGAGAACCTCCTCCTTTTTTGAAAGTTCGTTACAAATCGTCTTTTTATCAACTGATAAATGATCTACTGATAAATGATCTACTGATAAATGATCTACTGATAAATGATCTACTGATAAATGATCTACTGATAAATGATCTACTGATAAATGATTTAGGTACTATCAATTTACATTTGCACATCATTCATTAAAATGCCATTGAGCAAAAATTATTCATTTCTACTGTACTATGATTTGCTTATAAAATTTTATTCCATTTCTGAGAACGCATTCCTTCTTGTTCTTCAAATAGACTATATATAGTCCAATAAGCTTTAAATCTGCAAAATCGTTACTACCCGCCGCTGGCAATCCATTTAATTATTTTCTCTATAGAATGAATCGTCGAAGGGTTCGCGATATTTGCATTTGATTGGCAAAAAATATGACCTGCTGCGTTTTACTAACCGCGCACCCTGTATGCCATTGTAGGGGCAAGTATTTAGGGCCTAAATAAATTATAATATATTTTTTTTGTCGAGGACCATGTGCGTTCTAATGATATGTAAACAGATTAGTGTAACATAACTTGTTTTAACCTGTATATATTAATTTTAATGTTTTGGAAAAATATTTTCTAAACAGAAAACTCATCATAACATAATAATGTTTCGTATATTGTGTTTTAGAAGTAATTTAAATAGAATAATAAAATATTAATAGTTTTCAATACAAAATTTTCTTTGTTTGGAAAACTGAAGACAGTGAATGTGAATCCAAAATGGAGAGTGATTTTTCTGAAAAGGTCAACATTTTGAATTTTACACCCTTGGCGCCATCTCGTAATTATAGCATTTCTGCGCTAAAGCTGAGAAAACATTACAAAAACTGATCGAATAAACGAAAGCTATTGAGAAAAAAGCTTTTTTAACTGGTATAGTCCAAATCGAAGAGTCAAATGCCTTTGAATGACTTTATCTCCTTTATTTCAGTTTAATATTGACTGTTTCAATAGTATATTATGCAACGATCATGTAATGATGGTTATTAATACACGAGCATTAACCGGGATACGAAACGAGCCAAAGGCGAGTTTCGTATGGTTTATGCGAGTGTTTTAATAACCATTACATGAGAGTTGCATACGCTATTTTTTCTACACCCGATAAATAATCAAGACCTATAAATATTATATTTATATTGGTATTGAACACAATAACAGTAATTACTCGTATTTCTATAAAAAATTCTACAAAATTGTAATTAATGGTATTACTTCAGGTATTGGTATTTCCCTAGATTTTTGCGGTAAAATATTTTGTACTGTATTTTCTGCTTTCTCCGATATGTGTGAAGGAGTCTTCTATATCGCTAATATCAGACATTTTAATATTATAATTATCGAAGTTTAGCTACCTACGAAAATTTAATACGTTTTGACAACTAAAATAATTACATAGGAACCTAGGACAAACGTCAAACAGCATGCTTGATTGAAAAATTGTAGGTTTCTATTGATTAAAAATCTGTATCGTAATGAAAAATCTGTATCATAATGGGTATCATTATGAAACGGATTATGGGCATATAAGTGCATTATTATAATACGGGTGTAGAAAAAGTATTTTACATTTTTCTATGACATTTTATTTTCCTAATTCCCTGCTATAGGAGTTATGCTTCTTTTCAGGATGGTCTGCCCTGATTACAAAAAGTAACCTAGCTATTTCCTAAATGTGTCATGTGGACGTGTGGGACTTGTGTGGTAGGTTGTGTTCCCCAAAATATCGCCAATTTTGCTATTTCCAACCTCATAAATGGACAAGTCTAAGTATAAGGTGGGGAATATGATTTAGGGAAACCACAAAGAAACCTAAATCACGATATTGTACAAATAGTATGAATTTCTACTTATATCTAATGTTTAGGGGGGCTGATTCCAGCAGATCCTGGAGTTCAGCGGTGGGGAGGAGGTCTTGGAAGTCTGAGAGAAGTCTCAGATTTGGTTGTGGCATTTTTCTTTTCGGTTTTCGAAAAAGTGGGAGTTGGTTTGGGCGCCATGGAGTTCGTAGTGTGTCTTGTGAGTGTGTGTTGGTGCCTTTCAGCGTGCGAGAAACGTATTGTTTCCAGAGGGTTTGAGGTATGAGGATGGGGGTGTTGGAGATATTTTCGAAAACTTCTCCGCTGGGGGAGCGAGAGGGAAGATATTGGCAACGTCTGAGTTTACGTCTCTCGAGTGTGGTGAATTTGTGGGACAAGTATGTGGGAAGTACGCCGTAGGGTACAGCTCTGTATTATCTGTTTATCTAATGCTTAGGGGGGCTGATTCCAGCAGATCCTGGAGTTCAGCGGTGAGGAGAAGGTCTTGGGAGTCTGCGAGAAGTCTCAGATTAGATTGTGGCATTTTTCTTTTCGGTTTTCGAAAAAGTAGAAGTTGGTTTGGGCGCCATGGGGTTCATAGAGTATCTTGTGAGTGTGTGTTGGTGCCTTTCAGCGTGCGAGAGAAAAAATTGTTTCATGAGGGTTTGGAAACGTGTGAGGATGGGGGTGTTGGATATATTTTTGAAAACCTCCGCTAGGGGAGCGAGAGGGAAGATATTGGCAACGTCTGAGTTTACGTCTCTCGAGTGTGGTGAATTTGTGGGACAAGTATGTGGGAAGTACGCCGTAGGGTACAGCTCTGTATTTGGCAACGGGTCGGATAAAGAAATTTGAAGTGTTAATAAGGGTGTTTGTGTTGCAACGCCCCATTCGTCCGTACAAAGCCCCAAGGAGACTGGCTCGTTTCAGCATCTTATCAAGAGAACCTCGGACATCCGAGAACCAGTTAAGTGTACGAGAAAATCGTACCCCCAAATAGTCAACTTCAGTCTGTTGAGCGAGCCTGACTCCCAGGAGATTTACATTTACGAGTTGGAGGTTCTGGGAGGTTCTTTGAGAATTTGGGTGTTTAAAGACGATGAATTGTGTTTTCTGCGGAATTAATGAGACCCCTCCATTTGCTACACCAGTGAGAGTACTGGTTTAACAGATTTTGGGTTCGAGTATTTAGTTGGTTAAAATTTTTGGCTACCGAGATTAGAGCTGTATCGTCGGCGTATAGGAGGCATTTGGACGAAAAGTAGTTTGGGGGGGATGTCGTAAATGTAGATGAGATAGAGGAGAGGGGCCAGGACGGAGCCCTGTGGAACACCCGTGAGTAGGGTGAATGTGTCTGATAGGGAGTTGCCCAATTTGACGGTGATTTTTCTGTCTGTGAGGTAGGAGTGTATGAGTTTGGAGATTTGGGGAGAGACCTATGTTCATAAGCTTTTTGACTAGTCCGTCGAAGGCTTTTTGAGCAGTAATGTGAAGGGAGGAGATTGCGTCCTGTGTAGAGTGGTGAGGTCTGAAACCATGTTGGGATTGAGGGATGATGTTTCTTTCTTCACAAAATTCCCAGATTCTTTCCTTGAGCAGAAGCTCGAGGAGTTTCCCTAGGACTGATATGAGATGGATGGGTATGTATGAATTTATGGATTTGGGGTCTTTGCCTGGTTTGGGGATCAAAATGGTGTTAGCGGATTTCCAGGCAAATGGAAAATAGGAGATGGAGAAAAATGAGTCTAGGAGAAGGGTGAGGATGGGAAAGTTGGTTTTAGGAAGATGCTTCAGCGTTCTTCTGTAAATGAAATCAGGCCCGGAGGCCGTGTTTTTGCCTTCTTGGCAAGCATATTGGATGTCTTGGAGAGTGAATGAGGAGGTGAGGGGGTTTTCGACATCCACAGGTGGGAATGGGGCGGCGAGTGTCTGAAGGACGTATTGTTCGGTCTCGTGTTTGAATTGTTCGTCAAAGTGAGGGTTGTCGGGGGTTCTGAAGGTGGCTTCAAGGTGAGTTTTGGCGGCTAAAGCTTTTTCGTCGGGGGTTGAGTGGATTTGTCTTGGGTTTTCTGCCACCTTATTCCTCATACCTTGGTATAGGGAATGCTAAGGTCTTCGAAAACCGCTTGAATTTCCTCGAGAGTGATGTTTTTGTCAACCTGATGGATGACAAGAGATACTTGGAGGGCGAGGGGAGTCTTGTGATTTGTAGGGGATCGGTTTTGTCTGTCGGGTTGATTGTCGGGTTGTTTGTCGAGTTAAGAGGGGGAGTTGTACGGATTTTAGGGATGTAGATTGTGGATTTTGGGGGTACTATCTTGTAGTTTTTGGAAGATGTTTATGGGTTTGATTATGGTTTGATCCATAAGGGAGGGAATAGAACTTAATTGACTGGGAGTCGGAGAGACGATTGTTGCCATTGAGTTGGGGCCTTGGCCGTATTGCTGCGAAGCTACAGCAAATCTGGCGTAAGAATTTTTGCGTGTCACCACCATGGTGGTGACACTGGTTTGTGGAAGGAGCCGTTATTTTTGGTTAGTATTGATGGGGTCTCTGATCCAACTAGTGTGTGGCAATCTCACCACCCAAGGGCTATTAACCCCGGCACTTTTAGATCCTGTAGTCTTGTTGTTGTCTATGGTTGGCACTATCTGAAAGAAATGGGATTAGTTTTTTGTTATTTATTAAACTCCAATCAATCAATTTAAAAAAATAGCCTTTCTTAAGGAGAATTTCTAAAGAAATTTCCAGAATAGGGCTTTAATCCTGAAAGAAAAATATATTAATAAGTAGTAAATGGGATAATGTAGGTTATTCAAATAAATTAGTCTTTTCTTAAAGAAGAACTCTGAAAAGAATTTTTCAGAAATAGGGCTTTTTGAATATTTTTCTAATTGAAATTTGTAAAAAGAAATTTCAAAAATACTAAATATTTTTCGCTGGTTGCTTCCACTTCAGATGCTGTCCCGTGTCAGTGTACTTTCGCAGTGACTTCCACTAGGCTATTCTTGTCCGCTGCTGGATCTCGAATGTTCAAAGTTTTTTTGGTTGGTTTATTATTGACTTTTTCATGTTTTACATTTTTCTAGGACATTTTATTTTCCTATTTCCCTGCTATAGGAGTTATCCTCCTTTTCAGGGTGGGTTCAAAGTTTTGGAGGCAGTAGTTTATATAGCAAACTGACCTTAATTGTCCTAAAATATTTGTATTACTTTTTGACTCACCTTACATAAGATAAATGTAAGATATTTTTTGTTTTTCACTGTTTTGTATTAAAATAAAAAATAGGTATTAAAAATATTTCTGTACATAAACCAAAAAATCATTTGAATAAATATAGTGATATGGAAACCTCCTTCTGCTCTCCGATTCCAATTAACAAAAATCTCAATATTGAGTTGGGTTCAACATTATAAAATATTTTATAAAAATTCTTATTCTGCTGCTGCTGCTGCTGCTGCTGCTGCTGCTGCTGCTGCTGCTGCTGCTGCTGCTGCTGCTGCTGCTTTTGCCCTGCTGCTGTTGCTGCTTTTGTCCTGCTGCTGCGTTCATTTTGCTACTGTTGTTGCTTGTATCCTGCCGCTACTTGTCCTCCTTTATCTTTGTCTATCTCTGTTTGTCTCTGCATATCTCCGTGTCTCTACCTGTATGCTTTCCTTTAACTGTCTATTAATCTGCTACCTTTACTGACTCCTGCTTTTCTTCTAATTTATGATTTTATAAATGAAACTTATTTACCTTATAGATAAAATTTCTATTTTATTTATATATTCAACATCAATCCTATTCAATAATCCATCTTAATCTGTTTCAAAGTTCCAATCCCCCTCTGACTCTTATTATTTCCCCGCTGACAATCAATTATTAATCAAAAAAATCTTTTTTTTTTTAACAGTAACATCCCTCCCAACTACTTATACATTCTAAAATTTTCTATACTCCATCCCAATATTGCCATTTCCAAATTTCGTGACGTCACCTGGAAATTTCAATATCAATAGGTACACACTGTATATTTATTTATCTTTATTTGAAATTCGGGTTAAATCCAATTACCTCAGTTCCGTTGATCTAGCTGAAGATAGCAGAAGATACCTTAGTTTTCCATTTTAGGGTCCGATTACAATTATTAGAAGAACACAGCTACGTCATAACCATTACTTCGAATTTTTAATACATATTATTTATAATTAACTTAAAATAAAAAATAAGTACATTGTTTGGTTTAAAAAAAGAATTCCTATAATACTAACACTCCACTAAACCCCCAGTAGGCGGCGATAACCATTTAATTACTTTGTCAAATGATGACGTTCCTGTGTTCTTCTAATTGTAAACGGGCCCTATCTGTTAAGAAAAATTTGGACAGTCTTACAACATTTAAAACCAAAATTTCATCTAAAAAAAATTGTTCGTCAATTTAAATATGAAATAAATAAATGAACAACTAATTATTGATTTCGCATACCTGTCAGACAATAATTCATAAAAAATCGAGTGTATTACGGTTTACCTACAACATTGATATGTATGTACGTGTGGTCTTGACGGTTTCCTTGAAATTGCGGATTTATTTAACCTTACAATTAAATTATAAAAGCGTAAATGATATTTAAATGATACAGTTTCCAGGTCCATATTGTGTTTGAAACGGCGCCCATGGGCGTACAGCAGGACTCTTCAGAAGTATTAAGAAAATTATTAATTTTATGATTTATTTCCTAAATTTACGGGGTTATGATCGACAAGTAATGTTATTTTTAGCAGACACGTTATTTGTGAACAGGTTGTTATTTCTGTGTGTTTATAAAATAATAGACCTGTTAAAAATAACACAGGTTGTCAATCAAAATCAAAACCCTCTTAAATATAGTTTAAAAACATAGTTAACTTTTTAATAATACTTACATTATTATTTATTATATTTATTTAAGTGGCATTACTCAAGGTTCAGTACTTGGACTTCTACTTTTTACATTGCTGTTGTAGATGATTTAAGCTCCTTTATTGATCCACACAAATATGTTGTAAAACAATTCTAGAACGTGAACCAAAACAAACCTATCGATTCACATATTTTTGTGGAACTGTTAGACCCGACTTTCGCAAAACGATCGATATATGTTGATAGAGGTTAGTTTAACTTAACCTACAAATTAATAGCGTTTTGATGTTTTGATAGGTAAATAAGAACACGATATACATTTTTTATTTAGAAAATACTGTTTATAAAACATAATATTTGAATTTACCGGATTTAAAACAAGAAATTCGGACAAAATTACTGAAAAACAAGTATTGCATACAAATATGAACTTAAATTATGTTCTCTAAACAATCTAAACAAAATAATAAACAAAAATAATTATTTTCTATTGTGCCCTAAAATCTAGAATGATAAAATAAAAAATCGTCAACAAAATCAATGAAACAGAAAATTTTTATTTTGCTTTCGAAAAGTTTGGTTAGAATTTTCTTCCCCGTTCAGATATGCGCTTGCGCAGTACATCGTTCATGAACCGATATTAGTATGATACAAGAATGGTACCAAACATCAAGTTGGAACAAACCTTATGTGTTTTAATTAGTAGAGGTGCCGATGTACTCATTTTTTAATTTCCCAGATTTTTCAATTTCATGGAAGCAATTGGGGATTATATTTTTACAAATCCAAAAATTGCAAATTTCGCTATACCTGAAATAGAAGAATAAAAAACAACCTACGGCACTGTAATTGTTTTCGAATCTGACTGCAGCAGTACGCATGCATAGCAGAGGAGATTCTGCGAATGCAAATTCTCGTAATAACGTATAGTTAGGGAGTTAATCGCGACTAAAAATGATAATTTAATGTTTACCCATTAGGCCGGGAATGAATAAAACTTAACCTATTAATGTCAATTCTCCGCGTTATTATTAATAAGACCTGCAATTTCGCAACGTACAATTCACAATTCCAACTTCGAATCGGTTTACTGCTCTAATCATTTATCATTAGTTCGATACCAAAGAGATTTCTTCTCATACAGGGTCTGGCCAATATATTTTTAATGTCAAGTATGAATGTTTAATATACAGTGCGAATCAATAAGCAACTATTCTAGTGCTAATTGATTTCACCAACAGAGGTGGATTTACGAATCACCGCCTACGCTATATTTTATCAAAACTAAAAATAGATACTAAAATAAGAAATACAAAAAGTATGCAAACGTTTATTGGGATCACATAAATTGCAACAAAATATAAAAACTCATATATTATTATCTTATAACATATTAGGTGAACCTAAAAACATTCAACTAAATAAAAATCGCCCTCCATTTCGCTTGCATTACACTTTTCGTCGGCACTGCGACTAAATAGTGCAAGACAATAATGTGCATGACAAAATAGCGTAAAAGAAATGGCGCAGGAACAAAATAGCGCATTCACGAAAAGCGCTTAGATAAAATAGCGCCGGGAAAATGGAGGACGTAAACGCATGCTAATAAAATAGCAACGGTTTAAAAAAGCGTTGAGTCAAAATGTTCTAGGAAAAATTAGCGCTCCAGGCCCTACAGATTAGATGATTTAGTTGAGTTTGTCTTAAATGTTTTTAATTTTATGATTAACCTTTGCAGTCGCAGGTTGCTTCGCAAAAAAATTATACATAAAATAAGAAAAATTCAAAAGACACTTAACTAATTTAGTTAATTAGTTAAGTTATATATAATGAAAAAAGCGCTGTTTGTCGCTCTTTAGTGCTAATATGTCCAACGCTAATTTTTCCAGTCGCTATTTTCTCTACATGTTTTCATCACCGCCCTGTTTTCTTTTCCACTATTTTGTACTAGAGCTATTTTATCCTATGCTATTCTAGACCAGCGCTCTTTTTTTACGCTATTTTGTCATTGCGCTATTTAGCTCTGCCCAGCGTTATTTTCTCCTGCGCTATTAGTGGCAGTGTTCTTTTCATCTGATTTTATACTCAACAAAATTTTTAATCACATCATCAAATGAAATCAAATTACATCGTTCAATGTGCTTTCGGACATACTTGAGTCTATGTAACCTACGAAATGAACTCGGTGATTCCACCAAAATTTTTAAACTTAAAAAAAAATTATTAAAGTATTAACTACAATTAAAAATGTTGTCTACTACGGTTACACAAGTTTCGGTTGTTCCGGTGTCAACCTTCGGGCCTTCGACGTCGCTCAGACGGCAGCTAGGGGGTGGATAGCTTACAAAAATTCCGGAAATAGTAGACAAATGAGTAGGCGCCAACTGGGTCTATATAGTGGCCAAACTATGATCCTATTTCCCCAAAAACCCAGTAAATGAGGAAAGAAATAAAAGACAAACCTCAACTTATGTTCCTTTATAAAGAAAAAATTATTTACTAAATATACAGACTAATTACCTAATGGCTTAGGTAATCAAAAAAAAATTGGAGGAAATTAAAGGGAAAATTTACACTGTATATGTATATGCATAACCCAAAATAAATTATTAAATCAAAATACGGCACGGTTCGTCGTTAGCTTGGTACCAGGCATGACGCTTGCGCAAAATATTAATTTCCACCTTACATAAAAAATAAAATATAAAATAATAGTTAACTTAAATATTGTGCATAACCGCACCTATACTACATCGTATATTATAAACTAAACAGTAAACTTGAAATCCTTATAAGCTTATAACCCTCTCCAAATTGGAAGGCGATATCTGCTTAACTTTTAGTTAAGACCAAACTACCCAAAAGAAAATTATTAAACCATGAAATTTTATAATTAAGTATAATTCATAAAACTAAATAAAAATATAAAAAAAAAATAAAAATACAAAGATACACAAAGGACTTCAGACACAGAGGTTATTTACTTAAACTCCCAGATTGGAAGAGGTTACTTAATCTCTGCCCCCACACGGGTCTTCTGAGATTGCTTAACTTAATCGTTAAGTCTGGACCATTTAATAATGAATAAATTGAATAAAGTAAAATTATGGCAGTAGCCCTTAATAACTGAAGAATTACAACTTAAACGTGGAAGCAGTCCAAGTGTTCTGCGACCCGAAGGATTACTACATCAGCATTAAGTGCTTAAATTAAGTAAACATTTAAAATATTAATCAATTAAACGATGTAACATTTGATAATACTTAAGTTATGAGTGAAAGAACCCTAGAACATTCTGTGCTCAAAAGTATAAATAATGTTGAGAATACCTTGACAACATTCGGTTGAAAGTGAATGTATAGTTTAACAATGCACGCATGAAACCTTCAATATAACGTATAAGAAAAACCTGTTAGTAGGGTGTCTTCTTTCACAGCATTCCCATCTTCCTATCCAGAACGAGAATCATCATTGTAAATCTAGCTACAAGTAAGCTAGGCGGCTAGCATACCAATGTTCTGTGTTCCCTCGATGAAACCGTTGAACTCCGGACGATATAACCCTCTGTGTACAACTGTTGAAATCCTGGGTCAACAACCCCCTGGGTGAAACTGTCGTCTAATCCTGGGCTTACAACCCCCTGGGTGAAAATGTCGACGTATCTTGGGCTAACAACCCCCTGGGTGAAACCCTTAAAATATTACAAAGAAAAATGTCAATACACATTGACTCAAGTATCCCGAACTATAGGATTACCCAAAAATGTACATAAACTAGAAACTATTCAGCATCTAGGACAAAGAAAAATTACATTGGCTCAACAGTGAGTCATAAACAGTATTATGAGCTCAAATAATTAAAATTCTGTTACACCATGTCATAACATAAAAGAAAGTGACAGCCACATGGTGCGTAACATAACCAAATATATACAAAACATACCTTTTTCGTAAAGGGTTAACTTGGTAGCCTTCCAAGGATGAGAAACACGTGAGATGATCCACAGCACAACAATATTCCACACTCCAAACGCTGTGAACTTCCGATTATTGCGTTAAAATCCTATATTAGATATGGGCTGGACCAATGACCATAGGAATTTACCAATACACTAAAATTCCTCTCAAAATACGAAATGTCCATTTACCCACAATTAACCATGAAGTAGAATCTAAAATCCCCTTTAATTAGGGTAAGCCGATGGGGCTAAATATTAAGAAAATTCTACTTCGACGCAAAAATCGTCTTCCTCGTGACTCGACACCCACTGACAGAAAACAATACGTCAGCCGTCCAAAAATGGCCGAAATCCCTTTCCGATAAATGTCAAGTGGGTTCAGAAATTCATCCTCAAGAATTCCCCACTATATAACTTAAGAGACCGTTTACGAAAGGTACCCTAAAAACTATATTTATATACAGTATAACTACATTTGGGAAACTGTTCCCGACAAAAATTAATACAACAGCGATCGCAAAAAAATCCCTCACGACTTAAAATTGCTCATTGTGAAACTACCTTACCTCGGGTTCTGAGCCCGATATTGGAACGTCCCACCAATATGACACTTGTCGGTGTTCTGTCGTCAAATGACGTTTATGTCATTCACTGTCATAATTAAAAAACATTAATCCAAAACTGACAGCTATAAACAAAAATAAACAAAGAAAATCTTAAAGAATGGTATCGTAAATAATTAATTACCCAAAGGTGAGACTATAATACATAATATGTATAAATTTACAACGAAACTTGGTCTATTTTTAGGAGAATCTGGCAAATTAAGACAGTGAACACTACACTGGAAATATGACCATTGTACAAAGTATTATACTAGTGGTGAGATGAAATAAATTGTAATAATGATGTCCGAAAGTTAGAATACAGGTGAAATTAGTTAATGACAAAAATAATAGTGATATCATCAATACGATTTTACCCTTTTTTTTCGTATGATTAACCAGGTAAGCCAAAACAATTTTATTAATTCGTGGGGCCAAAAATGAACGTTACATCTAGTTAATAACAATTGATTACTGTCATTAATTTGAAAATTTCTTAAACTATATTGATATTAAAAAAAATATCAAGCAGATTCCGATCTTTAATTCATTTGCACATATTTTTCTATGCTTTTGTTCTAGTGCCAAATACTCTTTGATTTTAAAGCTTCACTTCCTATTTCTCCAAAAGTTCGCGAAATTTTAAGAGGACGTAGAAAATATCGAACACTATTCGTACGCAAATTTTCGACGATCCAATTCCGAGATTAATCGATCCACAATTGTAAAGAAAACGTTTATTATAAAATCATCCCTAGCACTGATCAAAACTTCTTCATCATCGCCGCTTTCCCAAATGTTACTTTTTGCTTGCAGTGTAGTTCTGCTCACTAATCAGAGTATTAGCTTCATCTTCATAGATTTTCACGGAACGATGAAATAAATTAAATTTATGATTTATACAAATTGATGACCAATCCAATATCTGTATCTTCCTGTTGTAGTTTTTTACTGACTGCTTTGATGCGATTTAGAATACTACTCCCAAAAAACAATGCAGAAGCAAATCTGGTCATTCTCTTTTACTAATGCCTCTGCTTTCGTAAACGCTTCCTCTAAACGTCATTTGAGATTGATTTCGGAGTCTTGTCAATATCTTTTCAAGACTTCAATAAACCCTTGCAGGTATTATATCTGCATGACCATCTCGTTTCTTTCAACGCATCGTATATGCCGATATTAAGTTGTAGCTTGCAGTTGCAGAAATGTAAAATACTTTGTAGTACAACAACTTATCGAGAACCGAGTTCGACGGAATTAATATTCCTTTTTTAGGGACCACGCCTTTGAAAATTTGCCGCCGTAGGCTATAGTCTAGCTAGCCTATTTAGAACTCCGCCACTGTTCACCAAAGCTTTCGATACCTTGAACCATGTGCAATATTAAAATTCATAGGTCTTTCTAATGATGCGCTTAGATTACCTAATACTTAATTATTTCAGTAAAATGACACAAATATAAAAATTGATGCGACCACATTTTCTTCCCATGATGTATAATCTGGAGTTCCCCAGTGTTATATACTTGGACCTGTTCTATACACCGTATATACCTCTAATATTGGCAATATTATTACCTCATGAAAATATGATCTTTGCACAGATGATACTCAATTATACATTTTTCTTTTAACCCTACAGATAACATAAATAAAAATATTGTCTTATTTTTGTACCCACAAATAAAATAGAGAAATCATCATATTCCCAGACAGTACACGTCAATCCATTGGATGTCCATCGGAAGTCCACTGATGGACATATCGGCTGTCCAAAAGGACGTCCAGATTTTTACTGTAGGGCATTCAATTGGACTATAAAAATGTCCCACTCCTGGACGGACTCCACGAAAGGTCCATATATGGACTTTTTTTGTATTGCTTTTGGACAATTTATGGACATCTCATGGATATCACCACCTATAATAATAAGAAATAAAGTAATTGCAACTATGGCCATATTTTTATTGTCATAAATAATATCAAGCATGTATTGGTTTTATATGCACTCCTTTCTATCGACCTTCTCAGTAATTTTCTTATGACTATTTCGTTTACTTTTTAAGCAGCACCATTTTATACGAATATTGTATTGTATAGTATTAGAAATTATGGTAACAAAATATCTCTAAGTTCGTAGGTGTCCTTTCCATCTGCTTTTGGTAAACAGCTAAATCTAAAATTATAATAAAAATATGTATTTGTGAACATTAAATAACTTATGAAACCAGTTTCAATGCATTATTTCTTAAACGTTACAAACGGGTTCTATTTTATTTAATAAAAGTAAAACTTACGGCTTCTTAAAAACTATCTTTAACTTCTAAAATAGCCTTGTACTTCTGCTAACGGTCTCATGCAGTACAAATAGAAACATGATTTTTTTCTTCTGGTTAGGAGGGTTTCTCACTTCTATTAGTTACAATAATAATTGTGTTGACATCCTCTCGAAATTGCAGCATATTAATTTGCTTTTAATAAAGCGATTTTCTTACATAGATACGTCATTTGACAAAACGTCTAAAGGAACGAGATTCATTGAATGTAAATCAAAAATATAAAGTTTGAAACATAATAAAATAACAAACTCTATCCCAATGAAGTGCTCTAGTCAATCTCGAGGACCATTCTTAACCTCTTTCTTCTTTTCTTCTTCGAGTCTGGCCTGAATTGCTTTTTACTTTTGTATCTTGTCAACAATAGCGTAGAGAAGAAGAAATAATTGATTTATTTTAATTAAAACCTAGTTATAAATAATTAAATTATACTAGAAGAATTAAAATAATTTATTATAAGTGTGCCATTTTTATAGTGTCCATCACGGACATTTTTTGAACGTCCATTGGACTTCTGAATGGGTATATCCATATGAATTTTATGGACACCCAGGACATTATTTGGATAAAATATGGACGTCCAATGACGTCGTGTGCTGCCTAGGTAACGACATATGTTGGAGGACAGGAAGTGGCGCAGTCGATAAAGCTAAAAATCTAGAAATTATAATATTTGACAATAGCCGAAAATTTATAAATCAGAAGGGTTTACCTTGCCTTTAAATCAATTTTTCATAGAATTATTAAATGGTTGATGTTATAATTATATTGCTACTTGTCGTGAACTGGTATGGTTAGTAGAACATTTGTTTTCTTATTTTCTGTTATTTGTTTTTGGAGATATCTTACATGGCATGTTTCTCTGAATTTCTTCTTAATTTTGTTTACGGTGGATTGTGAAATTAGTCCTTGGTTGAGTTATTATTGAATAAACCACAAAACTCTATATGTTCTCTTGTTTTGTTTGTACAACTAATCATTAACAGGATTTCAATTCTTTGAGTTTCAGTACGCTTCACTTTGATAATACGACTTTTTAAATAGATACAGTCTATTAGAATATTATTACCACTTACATTTAACCAGACAAATAAGTTTAATTTGATTTTAGCAATTTTGATAGCAAGCCAAGCAAGAAACTAACATTTTCTATCCAGTGATGGCCTGGCCTTTACCAAATTTACTTTTTATAAATATTTTTTTGACAGTTTACAAATCTCAATTACTTAAAATTATTAATATAGTGGAATAAAATTAAAAGACCTTTCAAATGATGTATCTTGAGTATTGATTCATAATTAACGCAGGCCTTTTTCTAAAATCTATTTTAAATGCTCTTTGCATTGAACCTATGCTTGTAAAAATCAGATATATTTAGAAAAACAGGCTGACCCCCAAAATCTTCTTTCCATGGATACGCCACTGTCTGTGCAGCTATTTTGATTTTATTCAAATATGATTTAAAAATGATTGCACCATCCCTGTAGAATAAAAAATCTTCTAAATCTTTCTTCTATCTCTCACCCACTTGTTCCGAGAGACAAGACATTACTCGTTGCTCGCGTTGTTTTGTAGCATGCGAGAGCATAGCAAGCCTTGAACGGCGCCAGAGCTCGCTTCGATCTCTAATTGATTTTATAGTTGTACAATAAAACAGGCCATTGTCTATGACATGTAAAAGATCGATCCGATCCGACTAGATCACTTCTATCACCTGCCAACTTTATTCGATTGCGTCATTTTATTAATATTCCAACTGTTTTTTTTGTTCGGTTCTGTTGTGATATAAAGGGAGGAATAATTAAATTTGGGTTTATTTATTAATTAATAACGATGAAAAAAAAAGAGGGCAGATCGGATAGTGATACCTGATACCTAACGAATGATTTTTGTTTGATTGAAACACGTTAGCACCTGTTTGAGAAGAATGTAATATTTACTACTTAAATTGGATAGGTTCAGTAAAAAGTAAAGTACTTCTACCATTTTCTTTGTCAACGCTATTCCACAAAGTCTTAGGTTTATTGTCAGAACAATTATTGTAAAAAACATGTTTTGCCTTATCCAAAGTCTTAAAATATATCTGTTTAGAATCTTTATAAAATTGAATATTATAGGACGGATAGGATGTAGATTTTGCCATTCTTGCAGAAACATCAGTCTATTTTGTGGAATCATAAATTGTAGGAGAGACCGAATATATTTTTTTATTTTTATTCGATAATATAATTAATATAATGCAGCAATAAAATCATTATATTAATTATTGTATTACCACTTTTCAGAATTTGAATAATCCAGAAATACCTAGCTGAATACTACTTTGTGAATAATTCATTTTGTTCTAGACTAGACCATGTTATGATAGACTAAACTACCTCAAATCATTCAGAGAATCAGTAACGATCATTTGGAATATGTATCAAAGATATCGGGGATATTCTTCATGGTAATAACACTAGACAAGGCATTGCCAACCAGCTTTTCTTTGTAAGTCCTTGTTAACAATGAAATTCAACAGTTCAGATTCTCTTGAAAGTTAATTATAAATTTTAAAATCAACTGTGGCAAATCTCGAAGAACTTAATGCAGTCTGTCATTTACTCTTAACAATGCTTTTTGAATATCAAGTGGTAGTAACAGCCATCGAAAAAATTGACCTTAGTTTGTGAATCCTGCCATGTAGGACATAAAGGACAAGACAATGAAAAAGCCGATGAACTAACCTGAATAGGCCTAAATAAAGCCATGGCGGAGTTGCTAAGGCATTGTACAAGGCATCTATCAAAGATTGCAGAAGAGTTCATTTAGGAACCGTCAGCCAAGTTCATGAAAAATCGTTAGGATGACAGTAGATCTTCTCACATACACTGTCGCCTAGAAGACACATGAGTGTCATCAAGTCAACAGAAGAAGCAACCTTGAGCATGTTCTGTACCAGTGTGTAGAAGTTATATGTATATGCAACTAACAACACAAGAATGTAATATTGGTTGCATGGATATTTGTAATTTTTTATCAAACAATTTTTATTAATTATGTAGTCAAAATTAGAAAAAATATTGTATATAACATGGTACGAAATGCCGTTTTATGTAACTAATTCATGTTTTTATGTAACATTTCGTAACTGGTTGCATAAATAGTTATTTTAATGATATGTTGAATCAGTTTTTCTCGTGTTACTGATTTTCTTTTTTTTTTATTGAAATACACATACGTAAAAACGCCTTAAAAGAATCAAGAGAACGTTCTGTAAAGTCAAAAATAGATCCACCATTCAGCGATTTAGCCACCATCAACCATTCGAGATTTGTTCAGCGCATCCCTCTTGAGCATCTCTCGGGCACATGTGTGCCATCTGCTCCTCAATTCAACGACTGGGGGTGGGCGTCTCGCGTCTTTCGATGCTCCCCCAATCTACGAGACGCGTGTCGTTTTCGCTACCCTTATGAGCATCGCTTATTTCCATCGGTAAACCACCCGCAGGTGTGCATTTGCCCACCACCCCCTCTGGCCGCGCGCGGGGGTGCATTCTGTGTCGAAATTTACTACGCTCTTCTAGGAAGTAGGTAGACGTGTATGGGGCGCAGGAATGCGGGGTACATTTATTTTATTTTTAGGATGAAAGGGGGTGGGGAAATGTTGACGGTTTCAGTTCATTGATTGCTGGTGATTTATATGGTTGGTATGGGATGTTAGGTGGATTTAAGTAAAAATAATGTCGAAAAATTTGCTTTTGATGAGTTAAATAAAAAAAAATAGAATGAAAGCTATTTATATAGCAATACTAGTATTAGAAATCCGAACATTTGGAGATTTTATTAAAAGAGTAACATTCTGTTAATTTATTAAAAAATGCAATTACTTTTTTGCGAGAGATAAAGGAATTTGTTTATTCTTCATCAATTGAATCTTAAGAAGAATAATTGTGGATTCGCATTGTGAATAAAACGTTACATTGTAAGAAATACAATAAAAATATTGGGTAAGGAATGGTGGATATTAACTTCTGGTAATAAATGTGTGCCTTAGAGAAATTGGAGATTATTTCCATTATTTTTTTTTATAATTTATTAAAATACATTCTATAATCTATTCTAATATTATGGAATCCTGTAGAAAAAAAAATTTACAAATGTCCTGTTAGAAATTTCTTGATGAATTAATAGGTCGCCAAATCGAGTATCTGTTGATATTCATAATAAAATTATCAAAGTAATCATGATTGATTTGTGTTTGATACTGTTACTTAAATTGTTATACCCTTAAATAGTTTTATCTGTTAGGTGGTGACTGATTTGCTATTTTTTTCTTACTATACGTTATTCAAAAATTATTTTTATAAAGTTTTAATGACATTGTCTGTTACCAGGTGCCAGGTCTAGTATGTTTGACATTGTTACTTAAATTGTTGTATACTCATATAGTTTTATCTGTTGGGTGGTGGCTGATTTGCCATTTTTTCTTGCTTTTCGTTTTTCAAAAATGTGTTTTTTATCTCAAGAAGTACATTCACATTATTTATTCTGTTGAGGTAATCTGGCTTAGCCAATTTAGCAACTTCCTGTAACGTTTTTATGATATTTTCTGTTGCCAGGTGCCAGATCCACTTTGTTAATATTTTTTATACTTACATGCAGATTTATTTTTTCGTCAATTTTATTTCTGTATGTATCCCAGTTTGTTTTTACATTGTGTATTTTAGGAATTCATTTTATATTTACAATTACAGCTAATAGTGGCAATTACCATACTTTTGTTATAAAAAAGTGTAAAAGGTCTGGGAGTTTGTTAAGGTCACTGGGCCAGTACGTAGGAGCTTCCGTTAAGAGTCTCCCACTCCTAGAGTATAAAAGAATTCTTAAAAGTATCCTTTTTTAACCGACTTCAAAAAAGGAGGAGGTTCTCAATTCGTCGTAATATTTTTTTATGCATGTTCAGCGATAATTCTTTACCACGATGTCCGATTTTAATGATTCTTTTTTTGGTTGAAAGGGGGTACTTCAGAAGTGGTCCCATATAAATTTGGTCAAAATCTAATAATAATTGGGTCCATTAGAAAATCCTCAAACTCTTCAGTTTTCATGTATATTTACCGATAATTTTTTACCACCTTGTCCGATTTCTATGATTCTTTTTTTGTTAGTAAGGAGATACCTCAGGGGTGGTCTCACATAGATTTGGTCAAAATCTAATAATTGGGTCAATGAAAAAATCCTCAAACTTTTAATTTTTGATATATGTTTAGCGATAATTCTTTACCACCTTGTCCGATTTCCTGTTAGTAAGGGAACACCTTAGGGGTGGTCCCATATAAATTTGGTTAAGATGTGGTGATGGCATCTACACGATTTTGAAGTTGGTTTTTTAAAATTACTTTTAATACTTGTTATTTAAGTTAAGTCGAGGCATATGGCAGATAGTGGTATGTCATATGGTAATAGTTTCACTTTTATACTAGTAACTTAAAGATAATCTTTTTCATATTTTTCATATTCATGGTGATTAATGGACGATTTCATTTGAATGGCTCTTCCAGCATGCGCAGTGTCGAGTATAACAAATATTATAGTCGGGAATTTTTAGATAAGATTTAATAGTGAAGAGTGTTTGGCTAATTAAAAACACATCTATTAGATGCTCTTGAACAAAAATGTTTAGCTCTTCTTTGCGTTGGCATAGCCTATTGACATTTCCTAGGGCAATCCTACGAATTATTTTAATTTATTTTTTAACATTGTGGGCATGTTCAACAGCATACTGTTTTGTTGGAGTAACTAGCTAAACATACTCTTGAATTCGCCTAAAAATTTGTTAAGTATGGCACTGAAAGATATATTGTGGCTTGTTTGAGCTTCTAGGCTTTTTATAAGCTGTACATAACTTTGATGTTGCTAACTAGTTTATATATGAGGCCTTTGTGGAGACATTGTTTTATTTTGCACCAATTGTGTTGTTAGTGGTCTTTCTACTTTGTTATTACTGTTAGTCTTATAAAGCCAATGGTAATACTCATAGACTTTGTAAATTGCTGGATGTGAATCTCCACACAGAAGCACATCTATTACAAAAGTTTTTGAATGGCCATACATCTGGCACCTTACTAGATAGGTACCTGTTAGTTTTAATTCTATTTTCATTTAAAACGATTTTTTTTAAAGTAATTTGCTATTTAATGTCAAATACATGGCCAACTAAAATTTGGAGTGATTTTTGAATTAACATTGTCAATGCACTGATTTAATTTTTTAAACAATCAAACGAGTACAAAAAGTTTTAAAATTAAATTTTGCATAAAACGAAATAAAAATTTTAAAAATCGGTCGATAGACAGAAAGATCATCCGTATATGGTTACCAGGTGGTTTACCCTCAAACCACCCCTTAAAATTCTTGAAATAATTCTTACTCAACCACCAAAATAAGACTCGTGAAATCTATAAATAATTTAGTAAAGATTTTTTAAGTTAAACGGTTGCGAGATATTTAGATTTTTCGAAATGTATAGCCATACTTTGGGCGTCGTAAGTACATAAAAGTACAACTTGGTATAGAGGTAACTTGCATTAAATCATCATATTTTAGAGTGTGCAACAGGCACATGTTGTGTCTGTACGTAAGCGAAAAAAATAGTTGTATATGTGTTTTTGTTGTGGCAGAATTTTATGACTAGTAAGGAACCATATCGATATTTTTATAGATTTTTATCACTATAACTAGTCAAATCAGACTTTATCAAGCAAAGCCGGATTGAAAAGTGGAGGCTCGGTACAACGAATAAGTGGAAGTCACCTATTTCTTTTTTTGTAGACAAGAAGTAGATTTTTAAGATGTTTTAATAATTTATTTCGTGATAAATCTTTTTTTAACGAATATACAGGGTGTCCCAAAATTCCGTGTAAATAGAGCTACCGTATGTTGGTGAGCTCAAAATAAGTCGATTGAGCCCAAATTACCTATAACATAAAGTGCTTCGTTTGCCTGTGAGAAAGCTTCAAAGTTAAAAGAAAATTTGCATTTTTTTTTAATAAATCAAAAACATCGATTTTTATAAAATTTGGTGTGTAGGTATTTTAATTTGAAGAGCCATTGTTCAAACCTACACCAAACGAAATCATGGAAGAGTAAAAACCACCGTAATCCTACCAAAACTGACGTCGTATTTTTTTTTTGAGGGTCGCTCCTGTACCCTAAATTTATTTTTTATAAAGAGTATTAATTTGTAGCATTGTTTGTCTCTTGCAAGAAACATGTATATCTCATGGTATTTGAGTAAAAAAAATTTTATGGACTGATTGTTAGTGACTTAAGTAGATGGGATTAGCCAGTTCTGGACCAAGGTCAGAGGCAAGGTCAGAGGCAATTGGTGTAATTAGTAATTACCCTAAGTACCCACCCCCCACCCTTCGAGCAAGTACCCCCCACCCTTCGAGCAAGTACCCCCCACCCTTCGAGCAATTAGCAAGTACCCCCCACCCTTCGCGCAATTAGCAAGTACCCCCCACCCTTCGCGCAATTAGCAAGTACCTCTGAATTACTCTGTACACCATGTTATTGCATAGTGTAATGAGTGTAATTGCATAGTGTAATGAGTATAGTAAGTACCTCTCAGTACACATAGTGATGTAAGGACCAACCAATTATTCTGTACTGAGTGTAATTGCATAGTGTAATGAGCATAGTAAGTACCTCTCATTACACCATATGCATACCTCTCAGACAGTATTTACTGTGTATATCACGTAGTGTAATAAGTCTAAGTACTTCTCTTGTTTACTGTTGTAGCATAGGGGAAATAAGTCGGCGCCATGCACACCCTTGACTCTCAACCGCCATAGCTAAAGTGAATCACCGGTCTTCGGCAGACACGCGCGATGTAAATATTGTTGGAAGGGGTAGTATCCCACCCTTCGCGCAATTAGCAAGTGCCTCCCAATTATTCTGTAAATTATATACTTTAATGAACGTAATTGAGTAGTGTAATGAGCATAGTAAGTACATCTCATTACCTCCTAGTGATTACTATGTATTTAGAATTTACGTTACTCTATACCGAAGTAACAAGAATTGGAGCTGTTCCCGTATATTATGAATAGGGGAGGGGAGCATAGTGGAGGTGGGGATTTATTGAGAGGTATATAATATCACATCTATACGAATGAGATCAGTCGCGAGCTATAAGTGCGTTGGAAGTTTCATTATCTAATATCGAAATAATCATAAAAATAGTAGATATGTATAAGTGTAATTGCGGTTTAACATTTACAAGAGCAGATAATTTACGACGACATCAAAATAAAAGTTGTAATCTGATATCTAACCGCAATGGTGAATCATCCAGCGGTACGAAAAGAACCGCCAATTCAAGCCCGGATGTTTTACCGGTAAAACAAGCTCGTGTAATGCGAGTTTCACATCGTACCGTAGACCCACAAGTTCATAAAAGTAGATGTGAATCATGTAATGTAGACATCGCAACCAATCAGATGACATCACATATGAGGAGTCTTAGTCATAAAGAAAAGGCATGCACAATTCATGTCGATGGTATATATTTAATTAAGAGTGCATTTAAGTGCAGAATCGCAAGTTATAGAGTCAAAAGTGATGAAAAACATATAGACTATATAACATTTTTTGAGGCTATAAAAGTGAGGGTATTGGAATTGTTGAAAGTTGTTCTGAGGGCCCATAATGCCATTAAAGTTAATGTAGAGGTCTTCGCTACATATGTATTGCAGAGCCAAGATAATTCTGAAATCAAATCTTTCAATAGCATAAATCGAATACTAGATTTGCCGACGGATTTGGATGTGGTATATGCAAACTTTAAGGACGCCTTGGTATCTCAAACCGTAGACTTCCAACATAAAGATTCAGGTATAGTAGTTATATAATATATAATATATCGGTAACTAATAAATTATTCATTGTTTCAGGTTGGTCATTACAGGAAGTACTATTTCTAGAAGTTAATATAAATAAGTACTCTCCGTTAGGAGGCTGCTCATACATAAAGCTGCCTAAGTTTATTGAAACCAAGAAGGGTGTAGTGAATGTGCAGAATAATGATGCGTACTGCTTTGCTTGGGCCATCACATCAGCTCTATATCCAGCCAGAGATCATGTTAGCCTAATGTCATCGTATCCACACTTCGAGACCGTGCTGAATGTTGATGGCATTGAATTTCCCATGAAGCTTAAAGACATTTCAAAATTTGAAGACCTCAATGATATAAGTGTTAATGTTTATGGCTTGGAACATAGTTATGAAAATGGTAAGGCTAAATTTGAAATAGTAGGCCCATTACGATATTCCCGTAGAAGGTTAGGGCATCATATAAATTTACTGCTAATAACAGAAGATTCCGGTAATAGTCACTATTGTTGGATTAAAAGTATATCCAGATTAGTTTCGAGTCAAATAACTAAAAATGGTCATAAAAAATTTTTTTGTGACGGGTGTTTACTTTATTTTCCATCTGAAAGCGTCCTATTACGTCATCAATTGTGCGATTGTAATCATATATATACCAGTACACCATCAGTGGAGCTTAAAAAAGACAAACGCGGTAATTATGTCCCCGAAAATATACTGAAGTTTCAAAATTATGGTAAGCAACTAAGAGTCCCATTTGTAATTTATGCCGATTTTGAATCGATCCTAAAACCTATAGATCATTGCGAACCAGATCCGGAAAAAAAATTCACCATCCCTACATACCAACATGAGCCATATGCTTTTGCATATCTGATTAAATGTTCATTTGATGATTCATTGACGAAATTTGTAACTTTTACCGGCGATAATGCCGCGAGCGATTTCGTAAAACGCTTAGAGGATGATGTATTAACTATTTATAATACTCATTTAAAAGACATTGTTCCAATGCAGCGACTGTCTAAAGATGAAATAGATGATTTTAACACATCGACTATATGCTCTATTTGCGATGAGACCTTTCAAGAAGGCGAAGTTAAAGTAAGAGATCATTGCCATCTTACCGGTAAGAAAACACCCGGCGCCGCGCATAGCAATTGTAATTTAAATTATAAAATCCCGCAATTTGTCCCAATATTTTTCCATAATTTGAGTGGGTATGACAGCCATTTATTTATTAAAGAATTGTATGGGGAAGGTGAGAGAGCCGAAGTTATTGCCCAAAATAAAGAAAAATATATTTCGTTCACAAAACCATTGTACACCCATAGCTATGTAGATAGAGACGGTATTTTGAGAAAAAATTACATAAAACTCAGATTTTTGGATAGTTACAGATTTTTAGCGGATTCCTTGGTTGGGCTGTCGGAAAACTTGCCATCAGAATTTTTTGTTGAAACAAGGAAATGTTTTGCAGAAAAAGAAAAATTTTATTTGATGAGACAGAAAGGGGTGTTTCCATATAATTTCATGGATAATATATTGAAATTAGATCACCCAAATTTACCCTCAAAAGATGAGTTTTATGATAAGTTAAATGATTGTCACATATCCGACGAGGATTACGCGAGGGCCCAGAAAGTGTGGGATGTATTTAATTGCCAAACCTTGGGATCGTATTCTGATTTATATTTAAAATCAGATGTTCTAATGTTATGCGATATATTTGAAAATTTTAGAGATGTATCGCTTAAAGCATATAAACTCGATCCAGCGCAATATTATACATCTCCAGGTTTGTCATGGGATGCGATGTTGCGCTACACCAAGGTGGAGTTAGAGTTGCTGACAGATATTGATATGATTAATTTCTTCAAAAATAGTATACGTGGCGGTATCAGTCAATGTGTGGAAAGAAAACATATTGCCAATAATCAGTATTTATCGGAATATAATCCCTTCGAGCCAAAGTCCTCTATACATTATATTGATGCCACAAATCTCTATGGGTATAGTATGAGTCAGCCACTACCCACAGGAGAATTTGCATGGTTATCGACGGAGGAAATTAATCAACTCGATGTAATGTCAGTTGATGATCTCGGGGATTATGGCTATGTATTAGAAGTTGATGTAACATATCCACAACACCTTCATGATAAACACGCCGATTTACCATTTTTAGTGGAGAATATAATTCCACCTAATTCCAAAACAGAAATCCCCAAACTGGTGCCGAATTTAAACCACAAAGACAAATACATACTACACTATAGAAACTTTAAGCAGGCCATAAATAATGGACTAATTGTAACTGAAATTCATCGCGCCCTCAAGTTTAAGCAGTCACGTTGGCTGAAAAAATACATAGATCTCAATACTAATATGAGAAACAATGCCAAGCACACATCTGAGAGAAATCACTTTAAGCGCATGGTCAATAGTGTGTACGGGAAAACTATGGAAAACGTGGATGACAGACGAGATATTTACCTTAAAACCCACTGGGTTAGTAAGAGAAATTCCCCAGGCGCAAACAATTTAATTGCTCGACCGAATTTTAAGTCTTGTTCTATATTTTCAGAACACTTTGTGGCTATACATATGGGTAGAACCAAAATATGCTATAACAAACCATTGTACATCGGTTTCACAGTGTTGGAATTGTCAAAAGTAAGGATGTATGATTTTTATTATGGAATATTAAAACAGCAATTAGGTGATCAAATTTCATTACTTTACACAGATACCGATAGTTTTGTACTTAAAGTTGATAAAATTAATTTTTATGAATTTATGGGGAGAAATATAGAACATTTCGACACATCTAATTATAAAACGGATAATAAATTTAACCTACCCGTAAGTAAACCAATATTGGGGAATTTCAAAGATGAGTATCCAAATCAGGCCATCAGCACATTTTTAGGGACAGGCGCCAAGGCCTACTATATTAGATCAGACGAAAAAGAGACCAAAGCCGCTAAGGGAGTAAAAAAATGCGTAATACAAAGCAGCTTAAACATGTCGGATTATCAAAAGATTGTAGAAGGCGGGGGTAAGATATTTAGAAAAATGAATACATTCAGGAGTAAGTTACATGATATATATACTGAAATGAAAAACAAAGTCGCATTATCTTACAACGATGACAAAAGGTTTATAATACCAAACACCGTGAAAACTCTACCGTGGGGACACAGAGATATTCAGGAATATCGTAATGGACCTCGAAAAACTGTAGCCGAATTCAAATATAATGTAGCCAATATTGTAAATAATGTTAGTGATGAAAATAGATTAGAGTTACTGTTAAGACTATTATTAGATGAAATGTAAATAGAAAATTAATGTATATGAAATATATATGTAACAAATTATTGTGACTTTTTTTTACCAATATCAAACTATCTCTCCCCTCCACTCCCTACTCATTCGAACGGCTATAAATAGCGGATGCCCACAGTTAGATATTCATTCCACTCCAGCCAGTCCGCTCAGAAAATCAGCAAAAATGTCCATCAACATATCGGCCATAATTACCAGGGAGCAAGCTGATAAGGAGCTTGAGTGGTTGAATTCAAATTGGGGGAAGTTCCAACCAGAGGCGCAACAAATCAGTCAAGTGATGGTAAACGGGGCATCTGATGAGAAGAAGAAAGAAAAAAAAACGTAAATAATGGTATTTGAAGAGATGTAAATTTTAATAAATATATGTATGTGAAAATTTACTTTGAATAAATATTTATACCAATCCATGTATCTCATTTTTCATTTTTTTAAAAGAAAAAAATTCTTCAAATAAAAGTTGTTTGTAATGTAATTCTCTATAATTTTTGTTCTATACATAATTCCCATAAAATCGACCGTAATCGAGAAATTTGACAAAAAGTGTAAAATTACCCCCACTCTCCATAAAAAAACATCTGTGTCGGCTTTATTTGAAATGCGATAGGGATCATATTATATGTATGTACAGAGAATCAAAAAAGGAATAAAAAAAATTTAGTTACCCCCACCCCCTCCCTAAAACAGCCGCCAACAATTGCATATCTCCGTAACGGTAAGAGATAGAATTTTTTCCTTGGGGAGGGGGGCCTATGGGGGGTGGGGCGAGGGGGGATGGGTTGGGTGGGGGGTATGGGGCGGGTTAAACTTTGGTCTTTTATTTTTTTTTCCATTGGGTAAAAGGGGTCTAGGGGTCAAGATAAAAAAATTAGGCGAAAAACATCTGTGCCGGGTTTATTTGAAATGCGATAGGGATAGGGATCATAGGGATAGGGATTATAAAAACAAAAAAGAAAATAAAAAAAAAATTACCCCCACCCCTATAATTTTTTGATTTTTTTTTTTGCTAGGGTGTTGGGGAAAAAAAATTTTAGGTATTTTTTTTATTTTGATTTTTTTTGATAGGGTGTTAGGGAAAAAAATTTTTAGGGGGTATATTTTGTATTTTTATTTGTTTTTTGATAGGGTGTTGGGGAAAAAAATTTTTTAGGGGGCATATTTTGTATTTTTATTTTTTTTTTTTTGATAGGGTGTTGAGGTAAAAATTTTGGGCCCTGCGATGCGCGCGCAACACTCCCACTCCTCACAACACTCCCACTCCTCCCCACTCCTTTCGATTGATGTATATACCCAGCTACAGAGCATTATCATTCAGTCTGGTTCAGCTCACCACACCAGACAGACATGGCAGAAATCGCCGAGTGCGACTCTACAGATATGGTTGATATTGTTGACCTATTGTCAGCCGGGTGGGACACCGAGTTGAATGGTCCATGCGACTCCACATCGGGGTTCACACTGCAGCCGCCCGGTGTCTACGAAGTAGACACCGATCCGAACAGTGAGTCGGAGAGTGGCGACTCCTCGGACTGGTGGGATGACGACATCGACCCTCCGATCGACGACGACGACATCTCCGATTGGGATGCCGATGCCGATCCCGACATCGGCTTGGTGGTTTTTGACGATTCTGACTCGTAAAGACCACCTACCTTGGTCAGACAACGGCCCTTTTCAGGGCCATCAAAAAAATTCATAGTAAAGGCAGTGCCTTTAGATAAGTCTTAATGTTATACGCAGCTATTGACTCGCTTTCCATAGATGCGTGAGCGCATGATGTTGTGAGTGTCTCCCCTCCGCTTCCAATCTTTTCGATCACTATATATTCGGAGATCAGCGCTAGGAAATCAGTTTACTTCAACTCGTTGAGTAACTAACATGGCCGATATAATCGAAGTAGCCGAATGCGATTCGACGTCCGGAGTAGATACGAGCTGGGGTCAAATGACCGACTTGGATGGGGTGTGCGATACCACCCATGGTCTCCGAAGACCAAGGCGACCATCAACGCCACCCGGTCCATGCGACTCGCGCGTCCTGATATTGGACGTGCATGACGTGTGGTGTGGCACCGACACTGAGTCGAACACCGACTCGGATGCTGAGTCCGGGTCGGATGCCGATTCGGAGAGCGATTCTGACTCGCAATAGGGTATCTGCCCTCGTCAGAAAAAAAAACGGTTCTTTTCAGAACCAACAAAAAACTATAAAAACGGTTCTTTTCAGAACCAACAAAAACTTATTACAAATAATTTGCCCCAAGAGGACAAACTATTTTATTTAGAGGTATGCACAGCCTTACACCAATATGGCTTAATAAATGATATATAGTACTTTATGAAATACCTCGTATTAAGATTGAATATTATTTAAAATATATTATGCGGTATTCCAAAAATGTATGAGCATCATGTTACAGTCGCAAGATGTTACCCTATGAAATGCCGAGTATTGCAATTTAATAATATATACTAATATGCCGTATACCCGAAATTTGTGCATTGTGTAGTTAAAAATATGATCATTGGTTCGATGCGCAATGGTCGTTATTTACAATATGAGGCTGTGAGAGTCTCCCCTCCACTCCCACCCTGACACTCTTCCCGATTTTACTATATATACGAGCAATCAGCGCTAAGAAATTTAGTTTATTTCAGCTAGCTGAGTGAACTACTAAACTTTTTCAGTTATTTTCAGTTATTTTCAGTTTTTAACATGAGTTGCAATGACGAGACAACCAATGCCATCAACAGCATCCTTATGGAGCCCAAGAGCAGACTGCATGATTGTATGACAGATGACGACTTTGATCTGGAGATGCTGCTAATGTCAATCGGACCCGTGTCACCTGTGTCGCGAGTAAGTGACATCCCGCTACCAGCCCCGGTACCAGCCCCCATTTCAGCCCCGGTACCAACCGCATTACAAACCTATGTAATTGACGATAGCGGGGATGAGTTTGAAGACTCGCCAAAGATTATCGTCCATACGGATATTCGTGTCCCTAGACTGCCGGCAGCGACAAAAAGATTGTCAGTGGTTGCACCTAAAACCAAGAAGCCGAGAGCCCCAAGGAAGCCGAGAGCCCCAAGGAAGCCGAAGGTCGCACCAGCACCAACATTGTTGCTGGTACCCTCGACAAGCGTGGTGGCTTCAACCAGCCGAGCCGAGCCGAGCATACCATCATCGCAGGATGAACTTAGTATGCGGCTCAATAAAGCAATGCTCGCCGTGATGAATCACCAGACGCGGTTAACGGCAGATAGGGAGCAGTTGGAAATAACCCGATCTACCTACAAAGAATTGAAGATGGAGGTGGATGAGGTAGAAAAGGCCATGGAGGTAGCCTCAGCGCCAATTCAGTATAGGCTGGACGAATTGGATGAGGAAAATAGTCGCATCCAACTACACATCGCCGACTTGCAGCGGCAGTTGGAAGAGGTCGTACATCGCCAACATGTTGTGCGCCAAAGCCAGGTGGATGCGGGTATTGAAATGTCAAGGGTCAAAGAGGCCCATCCGGGACATGAAGAGCGGAAGAGGGCTTGCGAGGCGATGAGGGTGAAATGCGATGAAGTGAGCGAACGGGCGCAGGCGACAAAGGAAGGCATTTCAAAGTGGTTAGATCACATCAATTCGGATCCGGGCGGCAGTTGATAAAATTAAAAAAAATGCAATGTGCCATACTAATACCTAGGCGATGGTGGCGTGGAAATTTAGTAAAGGGTTCTTTTCAGAACCGCTGAAATATTTTTAAATGAAAGATTAGATATTGCATCACTTGCAATAATATAATTTTAAGATATAACAGTTTTTTGTTGGGAGTCTCCCAATCTCCCACAATCTTTCAGATCACTATAAATACTCACCGCACACATACACATATAGTTCTTAAATAGATATTCAACCTACATTCTACTTGAAGACCTCGCGCTACTATGCATACTTTAAGCGATGATTGTTCTATGAGTAAGCGCCTCACTTGCAAGATTTGTACCGATAAGGAAGTGCAAATGGTTTTTATACCATGTGGGCATGCCGTATCTTGCAATAGCTGTAGTCGATCTGTAGTTATTTGTATTATATGCAGAGCGCCGATTAATGCTAGAGTAAAATTTTTTCTGACATCCAACTTTCCGGAACTAGATGCACCCTACTGAGCGTGATGTTATGCAGGGGAGGTGGTAAATTCGAGGGTTGGGAGAGTGGAGGTGGGAATACATAACCATATATAAGGAGGTCCCGACCACTTACCAGCATCAGTCACTTCGCTGTAGCTGACCATTAAGAATATCAGAAAGCCGAAAAAATAAAAAATAGCAAAGATGGATGGACAAATTGTTGTTGATGTTGATGCGGTTGAGGAGATCGAGCGTCAGCTCTCCTTGTTGGCGCGTTTTGATGCCAACAAGCCAGGCATTGACGAATTTTGGGACGCCATAGAACGTGATGTAAGTTTTTAACTATTACCTTATGTTTATAAAATATCTAATTATTATGCTTATAAAATATCTAATCAATATACTTCTTTACAGGCTGCTGATGCCGCTGCTGCCGCTGCCGACGGTGATGGAGAAGGCGTGGCTGGTCTAGCGCAACTTGCCGACGAGGATTTGGGTGCTGTTGGTCCAGCACCACTCGTCGAAGAGGGTGAAGACGCCGTTGGTCCAGCCCCACCCGCCGATGAACCCGCCAGCGACGACGATGATGAGGGCATTGAGGCTGATTGCCCTGGATCACCGACTTCAATAAGAAGGGAGCTGGCTGTATTTCAGGCCAGAGGCGGTAACCACTTCTGCGTTACATCCAGCTCCGTTATTGTGAAGTTGGTTATTCCCGGCATGGAACGGAGCAAACGTCTGTGCAACCCCTGCTTTCTTTATTACGAGCAGATGGAGGTCGAAAGAAATCCAAATGCCAGGTACATACACGAGCATCAGCATTTTGTTGTAGAAGGGGGGGATTTGGAGGATCCGCAAACATGTGATGTATGCGCCCGATATATTTCCCACTTCTGCGACACAAATGTTTGTCCTGTATGCATCGGCGCTTGAAATAAAGGAGTCAGGGGTTGCAATACGGCGGCTTTGTTATGCATCCAATGACCCTCTATACATTAGTTTTAGATTTAATTTGTATAATTGTTTATTATTTAAGCTTTCTGTATATATTTAAGTGTAAGTTATTTTATTATTGTATATGTAGTAGTTAATAGGGAAATAAAACTTGTTTTTTTTTTAAATCTTTATTTCATTTAATATCCATACTAAACAATATCATTTATATTAATCCAAGAGTTTTCTTGCTGTGGGAATCCCAACCACTTCACCAAGGCTTTGTCCTCTTTTGTCCGAATGACCTTTTCCACTAAATAAACATCTTTCCAATTTGTTTTTAATAATTCCAACTCATAAAATGAGCCTTTAATCGATTGACCATTCATATCTTCTAGAATGTATGTTACGGGGTATGTGCTATTTATTTTTCTTATTTTGAATAATTCAGTTGTATAATTAGCAGTATACCCTTTTTCAAATATGCTTTTATATTTACTTATTCTTACGACATCGCCGACACGATATTTCGGTTTTTTACGCCTTACTTTATTTTTGTTTTGCCTATATTGGTTGAGTTTAGTTGTCGGCAGGACATCTATTGGCTTCATACCTATGATTGAATGCGTGGTGTTATTATACTTATTAATGACACCGTTTATAATATCTATCCAATTGTATTTCCCTCTCATAGCCATTTTTTTATATAATAGGGATTTTATCGTACGAATCACACGTTCTGCCATTGACGCTTTCATTGTACTATAAGTCGAATAGTGATTTATATCATATGTTTTCATTACTTTCCCAAATTCCTTGTTATAATATTCTGTCCCTTGATCCGTTTGTAGATTTTTAGGATGGTGTGCGCAATTTTGGAGTATATCTAAAAAGGCATTTCTAACATGTAAGCCTGTTTTATTTTTTAATGGTCTCGCCCACACATATTTCGTATAACAATCGATGACAATTAGAATATATCTGTAACCATCGTTTTCATCTTTATAACTTTGCATATCAGCCAAATCACTCTGCCACAAGTCGGCATATCCTTTTACAATAGTCCTTCTTCTGGGAAAATTTCGACGGGCAGATCGGTGGATTTCTTCAATTATTTGGTGCTTAGACATTCTTTCCAATTAAAATACAATTTTTTATTCAATCTTTTTGATCCTTTCTTCCAGTCCTACTTTAATTTTCGATAAAACCGCTGTATTTTGTCCAATACTTCCTTTGACGCTTTCAAGGTCTCGAAGAATTTCCGTATTACACTTAAATGAATTTATCGGTAAGGTCAGTTAAACGGTTCTCTAAAATTATAGTAAAATTTTTTATGCCTTTTATTTCACTTTCCAAAATATCAACTTTAGTAATAATTTTTAAAATATTACTTTTTGTAGTGGTAAGTATGTCCTCAAAAAATTCTCTATTGTGCTTCACTATTTGTAACATCGATTGGTATTTAACATTAACATCACCAATACTATTGCTTGACACAGTTCGATGTTCAAATACTAATTTCTTAAGTTCACTCTGCTGATTTTCGAAATAAATAGTAGCTTCGCGTAATACGTTTTTAATGGATTCCGTTAAAGCTTTTAAAACGAGATCTTTTGCTTGCATAGTAACATCGTCAACATATCCAACTGTTACAGCATCAGTCGATTGTTCTGGCTCTCCGAGGTTCACCAACCGTTTGCTTTGCATATCATAATTACCGTCACCTGTTAATTTGAATCCAAGACCCCTTTTTTCTCGAATAATTACGCGTTGATTTTTCTTTTTTCTTCCGAATTTATCTACAATGTTCCTTGAAGACATTCCGTTTACGACTGACCTCTACAGCGCATGTATTTAATATATTATTCGCTCTTCTCTTAATTCTTCAATTATAGATAAAATTTCATTATCGTGCCCAGTATGGCCGGCTTGCTTTGAACTCCATAATAAACGCAATCTAGCCACCAATTCTCTCGGCTTGTTCCAATAAACGTATGTGGGTTTAGAGGTCATTATTTTTTTGTATTTAGGTATTTTTGAAAACCCTCCACCCTTTATCTTTACCGGAGAGAACAATGGTCTAATAATTTTTCTCAATTTATTTACATTTTTGTTACTTAGCCCTTTGGACTCGTCATACTCCTTAAAGGCCGCTCCGGTAAGTTGTAATATTTCCTTATATGTATCCTTAGTCGCATTACTTACTTTCTTAGGGCTTCGATAAAATAGTAGCTCATACAATTCCGGATTGCCGTGGTAGTCAGCAACTCTTCTATCCCCATCCCAAAACGAGATTTTGCCATCAGAAAATTTTACTTCTAAATTCCCAACCATTGTTTTCATGTCTTTGTCCATATATACGCCGTACCGAGTATCATAGCGTTTATTACCTCGCGATATTTCTTCTAAATGCTTATTAATATATTTTTTATCATCATCATCATCATCATCATCAACATCACCGCGGTCGGATATTGCACTTTCAAAACTTTCTCCATATTTTGTCGAGTCCGGTGATATTGACGCGAGTTCCCTTTTCATGCCAGATCTTTCTTCTTTAGTGTTAGCGGGGTTTTCTTCTTTAGCGTTAGAGGGGTTAGAGGTTGCGGCTTTTGAAATTGTTTTCAACGGTTTCGTCAGCGGTTCATACATTTTTTCTAGAGCTTGCAAAGTTTCAACGCGCCCACTTTTTAAGGCATTAAATTTCTGTCTAACCGAATCGGAGACAGCGGCCAGCTCCGATTTGGTGTCGAAATGTTTTTTATTGCTATACATTTTAATCGCTGAAACCACCTGCCGCCTTGGACGCTACTTGAAAAATAACGCGTATTGCATTGTTTATGGGTATATGAAGCTATCGAATCCTTTCTTATATCTACCGGCGCTTATATCTTTATCTTTATCGATCACTAGAAATCCATGCTTTTCACCCCAACATTCCACACATATTTCTTGAAATTTTCTAAAAGACACGTCTGGAGCTACATGGTCTGAATATATGTGACGTAGGTTTAGGTCATCTTGTCTAAACATAATTATTAGATTTGCGTTGTCTCTAATCAACTGTTTCGGAATCTTCGAATACGTTTGAGCCAAATAAAAGCAATCTATATTTCTGTGTCGCCCCATACTAAAATATGATCTAATAACATCTTGTTTTTCACAAATCACATCATCAAATATAAATATGGAATTTGGTTTGGCGTCTACTGGTTGAATTATATCTTCATTATTGTTGAACGTAAAATAACCCTACCCTTTTATCGGAGTCAAAACTTCATGCAAGTACTCATACTTCTTCTGGTATAATGATTTTGAATAAATATATACATTTTCAAATCGTAGCCCATTTGGTTGAATGAGTAGTGATAACATAACATTTGTTTTACCGCAATTTGATGGTCCTATTAGAAGGCCGCGTATTGTATCGGGCAACAATGGGCCGTGTCTAGGAATCTTATTTTCACTAAGCCCATCACCAACTTTTTCATCTAAATTCTCCACACAGATACTATTTTGTGCTTTGACTATGCGCATCGTTTGACTGTCTTTGGCTATATAAACCATCGCTCATGTAACATTCATTTAAATGCCTAGCGTCAAACGAGTGCGATCTATCACTAAACGTTATTCAAAAAGAAAGTGTGGAAAAGGGTTTGTTAATTCCCTAATAAATAAATTACCATTTGAACTGCACATACCGAAGTACCAATATTGTGGGCCAGGTACGCGCTTACAAAAACGTTTAGCGCGTAACGACCCCGGAATAAATGAATTAGATAAAGCCTGTAAATTACATGATATCGCTTATTCTAAAAGTGCAAACGATTTGAAAGCTAGACATATTGCTGATAAGGACCTTCAAGAATTAGCTTGGACTCGGTTTAAAGCTAGCGACGCGTCAGTTGGTGAAAAGGCAGCTGCCTGGACTATCACAAATATTATGAAAACAAAGCGAAGTTTTGGTATGGGCCATAAATTACGGTCTAGAAAGCGGCGTCGCGGAACAAAAAGCAAAAAACGAATTGCTTTCGGTAGAGGAATTGTCAGTAAGATTAAAGGGGTATTAAAGACATATGGCGGACAGAAAATGGGGGAAAAAACACTTAAGAAGATGGCTGCATCATCTCTCATGGCTGCCCGAAAATATGTTAAAGCAGCTGGGGGAAAGAAAAAAATTATTATTCCCCGTATTATACCGATACCAAAAACAGGTGGATTTTTACCATTAATACCTATTTTTGCTGGATTATCTGCATTGGGGAGCTTGGCAGGAGCGGCATCCGGAATCGTCAAAGCAGTGAACACCGCTAAAACAAATAGTCAACAATTAACAGAAGCTAATCGACACAATAGAACCATGGAAGCCATCTCTCTAGGAAAAAACGGTAAAGGATTATACTTAAAGCCCTATCGAAAGGGGTTGGGCCTTTACATGAAACCATATCGGCCAAAAAACTCGTAAGTTCACTACCTCGAAGACCTCTCAGTAATTTAGACATACAATCTTTTGCCAAAAGATTCAAGATTCCCTACTTTCGAGGTGTGTATATGAGAGATAATTTATCAAACTGCGGGCCACTAAGAAACGAATCAGCCATTGTCAATTTGGATAGTAGTAGCGGGCCAGGAACACATTGGGTCGCTTACAAGAAAAGAGATGCGTCCTCAATATATTTCGATAGTTATGGTGATTTACCCCCACCTTCAGATTTAATTAGTTATCTGTATAAAGGGCGTTGGCCGGTATCTGAAGTTCACTATAATTATAAACGCTACCAGAAGTTTGATACTGTCCTATGTGGACATTTGTGTTTGCAATTTCTTCTCTCTGAAGGATGAATACCCATGATGAAGAACAACCTAAGGATTTTTCTAAAAATGAATCTATCGACGTAAATGATGGTCCGACGGTATTTTTGAAACGCGGGTCAATTGACGTAAGCGATGATCCAACACCAAAACACGTGATTTGTTGTTTTTGTAAAATTCGAGAACTGAAAATTGCCACTAAAAAGCGAGTTTATAATTTATGTATTCGAAAATAGATTTCGAAGTCAGTGTGACATACTTCTTAGCCATGTCAAGAACATTTAATTTGTCGTCCATAGCGTCAAGCATTCTCAGCAATGATTTTTTTCCGCCCATCGAATTGGATGTTAATAAACAGTATGGTCTTGGATTAATAGCATTTTATGCCTACCATTCTATCAAAAATATCACCTCAAAAAATAATATCATCTGTTTAGAGGTGGTAGACCCAGAAAAGTTTTGGGCAGATGTAATGCAGCGAGAGAAGAGTTGGGCCGAGGAAGGCAGTGTACCGAAAAAAATTAATGTACGTGTGGCACCCGGCGCTTATGAGATTGACGAAATTAATAAGTTCGTCCAAAAAGCTATATATGATTATCTATATCCGGATACCAAAACTATTATAAATCAGGGAGAACTTGATGATATGTTTAAATTGTCGGCGAACAACAACACTCTAAAATGTGAAATTTCATCTAAATTCATAATCAACTTTGATTGTGACAACAGTATAGCTAGCCTCTTAGGATTCAGTAATTCGAAGTGCCCGCCAAGGCCTGAAGCTTATGTCTCTACAAGGCCGATCAATATTATGAACCTCCATCTTGTTCAATTGGATTGTAATATTATTTCTGGTTCCTATATAAATGGGAAAGAAGCCCACACCCTTTTTTCATTCGACATAGACGTTGAGCCAGGATACAAACTGACGAAGGAACCTCATAACATTATTTATCTACCAGTCATACCTGCCGGTCGGCAATACCTAGACAACATTACTATCCGAGTTGTAGATGATAACGGTGAGTTGATTGACTTTGGGGAGGAAACTATCAATATCACACTCGAGTTAAAGGAGATAAACTAATATGGGATTCTGCTTCAAACCACGACATTCAACTAGCACCCATTTAAATAATCATATAAATAGAATCGAAGGGAAAAACATGAACATTCGTCGAGTAACTGTAAAGCGAAGAAGACTTCTGTTGTCTAATAAAGATTATAAATTTCTTCAATCTATTGGATTCCATATAAGATATTAAATAATGGCTGTTTATGTAAGAAATGAGATGTTGGACGTATTTGAAAAGCCGATCGTCGATAACTCAATCAAAAGATGCGATGGATATATCCACCCGCCTACGGGATCGCCAAATTACAAACATTCTGATACAATCACCTTTACGATCAATAATATGGACCTGAATCTCTTAATTTGCGATAGTTACATCAATATAGTCGGAACATTTAAGCCAAAAGAGGCTAATAAAAAGTGCTATTTGGCCAACAATGCTCTTCCTGGCCTATTTGAAGAAATTAGATATGAAATGGGTGGACAAAAGATTGCTGAATGTCGAAAACCCATTATAACGACAGCAATAAAAAATATGGTGTCATATGGTGAAAAACATGCGAAATTATTAGAAACATCCGGTTGGGGCCTCAGCGAAGAGAATCAAGTTTTGGTTGATTCAACGAGTAATACATTTACAGGTAGAATCTTATTAAAACATCTATTTGGTTTTGCTGAATCTTACAAAAAAGGGATAATAGGTGTTAAGCATGAGATGACTGTAATAATTGCTCGAGCATTCGAAAATTGCTATATAGGAGAAGTCGATGCAGACATAACTATCACTAAAATGGATTGGATAGTCAAACATATTACTCCCGAAAATGATGCAGATGTTCTCATGTATAAAAAAATTAATGACAAACATTTGCAATCCATTAAAATACCGCACCATAAATGGGATCTTTATGAATTACCTACTCTAAGACAAACTTCTAACGACATATGGGCGATTAAAACCACTACATCCATGGAACGACCTAGATATGTAATTATTGGATTTCAAAATACTTCTTTTACTGAAAACAGGAAAGAAGATGTGACGGCGTTTACGGCTGCTGATATAAGCAATATCAGATTATATCTAAATTCTGAAGTTTACCCATTAGAGCGTTGGAATTTAGATGTTGGGAAAAAGTTGGATACTCCCGCTTATTATGCTTATGAAGATTTTCAGCGAAGTTACTACAAAAAGGAAAATCCCCAACCGATGTTAGGCCTGAATGGCTTTAGAGCGAACCCCCTATTCGTAATTGATTGCAGTATGTATCCAAAACCAATCAAATCTTCAACTGTGGATGTCAAGGTTGAATTCGAAACACGTAAAATGCAGTTTCCCGCCAACACTAAAGCGTATGCGCTTATTATTCATGAAGCTCTTATAAGTTATAATGCACTAGATGGCACTGTACACACTGAATATATGCCATTGTAGTTCATATAATCTAATTTACTGTATCCAAACTTATACCTGTGTTCACTTTTAACAAAAATAAAAAGATGTAACCTTTTTTAAATAAAAAACAATTAAACTATGTATATTGTTTTATTTATATTTTAATCACAGATAGATAGATATATTATATAAGTAATCCCTAATCCATTTCGTCATCTGTCTCATCATCAGCCTCATCGTCTGCATCTTCATCTAAACCATGTTTACTCCTTATTTGCGGGGTGATGTATGGTAAGGCCTCGTTCAAGAAGCGTTTCAAACTTAGGGTAACCATCTTCTCACAGAATGTATCCAAGTCCAGCTCACATGCATTATATTCGCAGCAAAGACTGCTGCCTTTACAGTATTTCTCATAACAATCGTTTTGATAGGCCACAGCTTCTGGAAACAGCCATACCTCAGCGTCGTAATTGATGGAGTGTAACGCATCCATCGCCAGTGCGTCCAGTTCCTTTCCAAGCCTGCTTATTGCTGATTCTAAGTCGATGGCTTTAGGCCAGTGCTCTTCGGAATACATCATCCACATGTCGAAATAATCTGAAACAATATTTGGCCGTTATTAAATGAACAAATATTGGTAAAGTTATACTTACGATAAAATTGTGGAAATTCTTAATGAAATATTGCGTATATTAGATATCTATATGTGTTTAAAAGTAAAAAAATATTTACAGTGACTCTACCATGGATTTAACTAATTGATTGCTGGCCAACTAGATCGATTCTTATATGAGACCTAGTAGTTGAGTTGTAACACGGCTTTTCCCCTAAATAGGCCATGGCATATTGGCCAGTAGAATCATTTATCATAGCAATGACTTCGGGTGGCATTATTTCAAAAATGCGTCTCGGTAACCAACACTGGAAAAGCTCCTGTGAGTGCCGATCAATTAAATGAATAAGTAAACATTTACCATATCTGGTATCTTTGACCAATATCGTTTTAATAATATAAAGTTGACCTATAACCAATGACTTTAGTTCTCTTTGGTCCAATATTGTGGGCCAGTCTCCAAGTAATTTATTAACCGCATCAATTTGCGTTTGAGCCATAGTAGAATACAAATAAATATTTTTTTTACCTGTATAATACACAATACTACACTCAGTTATTATTTGAAACTTCTAAAGACTCTTAAAGCTTACGATTTTAAACTGATTCCATTTGGATATGAGGTCGCTATATATCCTCCCTAAAAATCCCCACCTCCACTATATTTTCCTTCTCAATATTCATAGTATGTAATATAGAATACAATAGTAATCACTAGGAGGTAAATAGTAATGACTATTTTAGCGGTACTTACAAGGTGTATAGAGTAATGAGATGTACTTACTATGCTCATTACACTACTCAATTACGTTCATTAAAGTATATAATTTAATGAATAATTGGGAGGCACTTGCTAATTGCGCGAAGGTTGGGATACTACCCCTTCCAACAATATTTACATCGCGCGTGTCTGCCGAAGACCGGTGATTCACTTTAGCTATGGCGGTTGAGAGTCAAGGGTGTGCATGGCGCCGACTTATTTCCCCTATGCTACAACAGTAAACAAGAGAAGTACTTAGACTTATTACACTACGTGATATACACAGTAAATACTGTCTGAGAGGTATGCATATGGTGTAATGAGAGGTACTTACTATGCTCATTACGCTATGTAATTACACTCAGTACAGAATAATTGGTTGGTCCTTACATCACTGTGTGTACTGAGAGGTACTTACTATACTCATTACACTATGCAATTACACTCATTACACTATGCAATAACATGGTGTACAGAGTAATTCGGAGGTACTTGCTATTTGCGCGAAGGGTGGGGGGGTACTTGCTAATTGCGCTAAGGGTGGGGGGTACTTGCTCGAAGGGTGGGGGGTACTTGCTCGAAGGGTGGGGGGTGGGTACTTAGGGTAATTACTAATTACACCAATTGCCTCTGACCTTGCCTCTGACCTTGGTCCAGAACTGGCTAATCCCATCTACTGACTTAAAATAATAAAATAAGTTGTTCTCTAATTATATAACTGTTGGATGTGCTTTTTGAAACCCTAGTTTGACGTGCCAGTCGTCGGGTACTAATTCCGGGAATATTTTCAACTGTTTAAAGTATTATTTCTTCTGCAGCAGAAGTTCTGGTTTGATAAGGTCTTCCAGCATTATTTCTGTTCGGTTTCAGTTGACCAGTTTCTCGAAGTCGCCTCTCGATAGAAGCAAAAACCTAGTGATTCGGAATCTGTCGATTTGGAAATCTTTCATGGTATACCCGAACACTCTCACGACAGTTGCCATTACAGAAACCAAGCACTATCAGTTTGTTTAAATGTGTACTCAATACTAACCAAAAAATCACCCCTTCACAAGAACTTTGAAGCGAAACGAAAAAATACAATACATAAAATGAGTAGTATCGACAATTTTTACAGTTCTACACCATATCTGTCAAAATTATCAACTTAGTTTTCTTGAAAATTTGAAGTTACTAACGTTCTGTTTGAATTGTTATTTTTCAGTTAATACCTATGACTATTAATGATTTTTGAGTCCTGCTCAATCCAATTTTCAAATTTTTCTTCAGTTTATTTTTACCCTTAGATTTTCAGGAATTTATTCCTGAAATTCCGGAATCTCCTTAATTATTTTTCACTTGTTTCAGTAATTTAAACCGACAAAATCTTTCACTTCATTCCATTATTTATTTTTTGTCACGAAACTAAATCATTCTATTCTATAACAGAAACAAAACGATTTTTATTTTCCCACAACTTTAAACTATCAACTTCCCGACTTCAAAACCCACAATTACTCTAAAATGCTCTCACAAAAGTCATTGAAAGATATTTAACACCCCGCTATTACGTTGTTCGGTATAGAGCACACGCATCAAGGGGCCATGTGTGCGTTTTGTGTGCCTCTGGATCAGGAATCAGTGCAGATGATCTGAGAAACGGTGCACGGATTGATATTACTATACCATAATATGAATGAATAACGGTCTTTATCACCTGCCAAACGGATTTTGTTTCATCCGAGGGTGCTTTAAAGTGGTCCAATTTTACCGGATGGTTGTTTGCTGTATACGGAGGGACCAGAAACATCATGTCAAATTTCAATCGAACATATTTAACGATTCTATTTGAATTTATACTGTATGTGAGGGTTATGGCGTAACACATTTTAAAAGGGTAATAGCTGACATCAAAACTAAAAAAAACTTACACACAGATATAATTAGACATTCGAGATTTTTCTAAAATATCCATTAACTGGAAAAAATATCTCATACATACTAAAAAAACTTTAAAATTTTACTTTCAAAGATAGCACAAATCATTTTTCTAATATACTATTTTTGTGGTATTAAAAAATATTTTTATAGTAAAGTAAATTTCGAAAAAATTATGTAGCCTTTAGTAATTGTTATTTATATACCAAATTAGCAAAGTGATTCTTTACCGAACTGGTCTGAGATTATAAGCCGAGTGAGAGAAGCAAGCGAGGCGATAACAGGCAAGTTCGATAAAGACACTTTGCTGATGTGGTTCCATATAAACTTTTATCGCCAACCGTCAATATTTATAATTAATAAAAAAGAATATATATTTTAGTATGACAAAGTAAATAAACAATTCAATTCAATTATATACAATATACAAGATATGACAACATAATATTAAACAAAAACTTAGGCTTGTACTAATAAATGCACCTAAGTGACTTAACACTTGTATGTGCAAGAATGAAATGTAAAATAGAACATAAAATATAACAATATAATTGATTTAAACTATATAATATGGTAATGGAGGAACATAAAATAACAATTAACAAATTAAAATAATTTCTTGAATTTAGAGAAATAAATATATGTATACTTACAAACTACAAAAGTTGAGCATGTATTCTCTTTTCTCAAAAATAAAAATTTTACATTGCTCAACAAACCTTTTATACCCAATTGTCGTTTGAATCTTCAATGGTGCCATGATTGCAGTAAATCTCTGGTTGGCATCATATCTTCTAAATGGTACCAAGATCATGTTGTTAAGATTATGTCTTGTTTGGTAGTGATGATTGATATAATTTTGGTTTTTAGATTTGAAGACATATATACAGTTGCTAATGCTAAGGTAGTAAAGACATCGAATATTTAGAATATCATGATTATATAATAAGTTGTAAAAAGTTTGTCTTTAAAAAATATTACACGTAAAATATAGTTTTGGACAACATTCAATTGATTTAATACATTGTCATAGAGCCCTCCCCAGGCAATGATACCATATCTTAGGAGCGTTTCTACTAATGATTTATAAATTTGTATAAGTAGTTTTTTAGATAAGTTTATGCGAACACAATAAAATTTTGGTATTAAGCGCCTAATTTTGTCAGATCTTGATTGTGATCATTCCATTTCAGATTTTTATCGACTCTAATGCCTAAGTACTTTATCGTATTAGTTTCTTTAAGGGTAATATCAAATTCGTTCATTTTAATACAGTTAAAACTAGGTCTATTTGCATCGTTCATAGAGAAGGCTATGTAAAATGTTTTGTCGGGGTTCAAGGTTAATTTACTAAAATCAAGCCAGCGTTTAACTATTTCAAAAATATGTCATTAATTTAATTTTGAATCAAATATCATGTCAGCATATAAATAACCCAATAGCTTAAAATTTCAAAAATCGATGTGACTTCACATTTTTAGAGGCATCCACGCTCACCAAATACGGATCCGATATGCATTTTGTGCTATAAAACATATTAGTACGCACCCATATGATATTCGTGCACAAACAAATCACGAATGAGTTGTTCGCAAGGACACAGAATAGGATTTTAGAACGAATTTTAGGGAATTATCGGAATATTTGTTAAATATCTCGGAAAACGCTTAAGCATTCTTAAAAAAAATTGCAAATATTTCAACTTACCCTCATATCGTGTAATCAACATTCCAAATACCAAATTCACATCAAAACAATTAATTGAACGTAATTGTCCTTCATTAATTTAAAAAGAGAAATTATGTTCTTACTAAAAGCACCGTACGTACCCTTATGTTGATGGAAAACGGTTCATTTAGAACAGGAAGTGACTAAGATGACGTCGTTCGCTAAATGTTTACTCCGTGTCGGTAATTTGAGCCACGTTTCCTCTACTGGAAAAAAAATATGTCCGAAGGGCCCTAGAGAAGCAATTGTGTAAATTTACAAGCCACTCTATATTTCCGCGTTTTGGGATGGTGGCACGTGTGCCAGTTTCCTTTACAAAAGTGTAACATTAGAAAATTATATCTTGGCTTTTTGTAAAAAATGTTGATAAATCTCAAAATTTTACAGAATTATAGCACTCTTAAAATAAATATCCTGATTAAAAGAATTTATGTACCAAGTACCATAATTTATATCGTAATAATTATTTAATATTTAGGAAAAGATAATTTACATGTAGTTGATATCTCGTATATTCTATTCTTCTTGTCTATTAGTTACTTTTTCCTAAGGTAATCGACGTATGACGTAAGCCTTCAATATGTATATATTTTTATTACCTAACTAAGTTAGAAACTAATTTCATATTTATTATTTTAAAAATGGTTTTGTTTACATTATTAGATATATGACAAGGATGACATCTGAGATATGTCAATCATTCTTGTGCAATAAAACTTTTATGAAATGATTCTTGGAGTAACTTAAAAGTATATTTAGTACAAAGTTGTAATGAGAACCTTTTATCTTTCCTTTTCTCTCTATACAAAGAGCTCTCTCTCACTTCTTACTTAATTAATTTAATAATAGGTAATTTAAGGAGTAGATCAATTAAACTAAGTTTTGAAACAGGAAGTACCTGAGTAAGGTTAAATCTGACATTCTTCTTAAAGAGTTCATGAGATCCGCATGGCAGATTTGTAATATGTTACAGTTTTTAATTTCGTAAGCTAAGCTATCGATACCTACTAAGAGTTATTCCAGTTGAAAAACTCTTCCGATTAATTGGATTTGAAAGGAATCATAGCTACAGTTTACTTCGATTCATACTCAAGTATTCCCTGCTTAGAAACAAGTACATTGGCCCAAGGGCCCCATTACATACCTGGTAAGCATTATAGGTTATAATCAACGTTACTAATTATATATTAAACATAGAAATAAAGACTTACTTCTTTTTAGGCCTGTATATCCCTTCGGATATCTTTGGTTTCTACCTCTGTATATACCCTTGTATATACTTCTGTATATAATTTTTTAAATTCTTCTGAATATGCTCCTGTGTATTATCCTGTATATACTCAGCATTATCCAGTTAGAATTGATTGAAGCACATTTATCAGAGATCGTATTGTACTATCCAAGGGTTCACAAACGGACAATACAGTAGATCGAGCTAAAATTACTGTTATAAAATTGACGCCCCACGTTGGGCGCCAATTTTATAACAGTTGTTTCAGCCCGATCTACTGTTATAATTTAATCAGAGGAGATAGTGATACTTTTTGAGAAAAATTGCAATCCACATTTCTTTTTTTTTTTTTTTCACTATCGCCCCTGATCAAATTATAACAGTAAATCGGGCTGAAATAACTGTTATAAATAATCCTGTTATTGTTTTAATTTTTCCTCTTTTTTATTTGACATTTTCGATTCTTTCCCGACTAATGCCACACTGGGCACCGTATTCCAAACTCCATCCATGGACGTGTTGAAATTCGAATTATATCGAAATTCAAGAACATTAATACACGATCACTTTAATGAACAGCAATATTTTAAGAATAATTAACAGTTTGAACAGACATTCGAGAGATACTGATTAAAATTGACCCATTTCGGGTTGTATAACGTCGTAGTGAAAAATAATTAGGAACTGTTAAATAATATTTAATAGCCTGCCTCACTACGTTTCAGATCAGTTCCAACAACAATATATATCATTCTTCTAGGTGTATATAGAACTATAATGGATTATTAAGTAATCGAACTTTGATGATTTGTTGCCAGTTTTAATAACAATTGTGTAAATGGAGAGCGTAAAGAACAAATATAGTGTATGAGCCGGTATGGCTTGTCATGAATCATGAATGTCAAATATTTTAGAGGAATATTTCGGAATACCTTCAACCTACCTCTTTCGTATTAATTTAAATTTCTTAGATAAACATTTAGTGAAACATCATCAAATCCACTTCTACCAGAAGCCATTATACCTACAGACAACTGAGAAAGGGTAAAGGGTAAAAAATGTACAAAGATTGAATTGAAACAGTTAAGGAATAAATGATAAATAACGCAAACCACCGACACAAATGAGTCACAACTAGACAGGCTTCAACAAGAAATTCGCGAAGTATGTTTTAGTTAGCTTTTAATCGCTGATGTGTGAGCATATAGAGTGGCGTTTTTGGCGATTTTGTTTACACGCCTTTTCATTTTTTTTGTATTGAAATCTTTTTAAAAATCAGGTAAGATGTCAATGGTTTATTAGTTTTTGATGCATATTTACTGATTTTTCAAGAAAATGTCTGTCCAATTCTATTTGAAATTCTAATACGTTTTTTATATTTTGATTGGTGGTTTCGCTACTAGGGCTAAAGAAACACTTTGTTTCAGATATTCAAAATGAGTCGAAAATTGAAGATCAATAAAATAAATAGCGATCAAGCTTATGCTTTATTAGATAATATTCCTTCAGAAGGTTCTGACACATCTGATGTTGAATTTTGTGATAATGATGTAGATTGGTTGGAAGAAGATGGAGATTTGGAAGAGGAAGATAGTGTAGAAGAGGAAGATAGTATAGAAGAGCGAGATCGTATAAAAGAAGAAGATCGTATAGAAGAAGGAGATCGTATATAAGAGAAACAAGAACGAAGTGAACAGAGAGAACCGAAAAAAAAAGAACAGAAAATTGAAACAATAGAGATAAATTGGAGTCAGAGAATTGAAAGAGTAACAAAGAAATTGCCTTTTCAACAAAGCACTGGTCCAACAGTACCAGCAGATTTGGAGACTCCCGCAGATTTTTTTTTACATTTATTTCCACAGAACCTGTTAGAAAAAATTGAATTCGAGACTAACTTGTATGTTCCAGCATCGTAGAAACTCTTCGGACATTCCTGTAGCCATTGGAGCACAAATGCTTCCACTGCTTCGTTATCGTTGAAACGCTGGCCTCCAAGCGATTCTTTGAGGGGTCCAAAAAGATGTAAATCACAAGATGAAAGGTCTAGACTATAGGGAGGATGTTCCAGTATTTCCCATTTAAATGTTTCCAATTTTCCCTCGTGACAATAGCCATTTCTGACCGATTGCTTCTTCTTTTTTCTTCGAAATGACAATTTTGCGGCTTTCATTAACAATATTGTGCATTAATCGTACGTTAATCGTGTAGAAAGTCAACGTGAAAAACACCTAGCCGATCAAAAACCACTGTTGTCATTACCTTTCCACCTGACAATCGCGTCTTTGCTTTTAAGGGTGTACCTTCTCAGACCCTCCAGAAAATTCTTGGTGCCATGCAAACACACGGGTTCTTGACAGAGTGTTATCCCCAAATTGTGCCTGCAATCGTCGCAAAATTTTGGTTGGTTTAACGCCCTCCTTTGCCAAATACTTTATTACAAGCCGTTGCTCCACGAAGACATGCACTTCTTTCTCGCTCATGGTTTCTTTGCATACTAAAGAAACGCGAGCTAATTTTGATCAGTTTTCCCCCTCCCCAGAGGTAAAGGCTAACTGCCCATCAATTATTTCCAGATCAATAACCCCTCAGGAAGTTTTAATCGAAACAGTCCCGTTTATAGTTGATATACCCTCGTATTTATTGCATTTTCTGGAAAATTTTCTTACATTCTCTATAAATAAATTAAAAGTTTGGACGTCACTTGGAAATTCATAATCAAATGACAAATTTGTAAATTGTTTGGCGGTATACAGGGAAAATAGGAACATAATTATTCTAAATGGTCCAGCTCTTTTTTATGGTGTCCCATACTGGTCAAAATTAGCAATCTAGCTGCGTAAAAATTATATAAGTATCTTAATTTACAAAGAATTATTGTGTTTGATTTATGAGATGTTCTTTTTGTTGTTAATATTTTAAAGTGATGGATATTTTTTAACCGACTTCAAAAAAGGAGTAGGTTATCAATTCGTCGCGATATTTTTTTTTTATGTATGTTCAGCGATTATTCTTTAACACGGTGTCCGATTTCAATGATTCTTTTTTTGTTAGAAAGGGGGTACTACAGGGGTGGTCCCATATAAATTTAGATAAAATCTAATAATTGGATCCATGAAAAAATCCTCAAACTCTTCATTTTTATGTATGTTTAGTGATAATGCTTTACCACCTTGTCCGATTTATATGATTCTTTTTTTGTTAGTAAGGGGGTACCTCAGGGGTGGTCCCATATAAATTTGGTTAAGATGTGTTGATGGCATCTGCACGTTTTTGAAGTCGGTTTTTTTAAATTTTTTATTTCTAATACTTGTTAATAAAGATAAGTAGTATAAAAAAGCGTTTTCATTTTAAATTCAGTTATTTTCACGTTTTTAGTATATTGAATAACACACTACTTTTTTAATAATATATATAATTTTTCAATTTTAGGAAATGAAGAATATATATTGATCCGCATTTGTCTGTCAAAACTATTTGTTTTCTAGATATAGTATCAATTAAAAGTAAAATTAACTGCAGGAACGAAGATCAAAAACGGCACAGGGGCTGGGATTTACCATGCGAACTCTGAAAAGGATAGAAGTCCAGTCCAAATTAATATTGGAGTGGCCAACGAGTGGCCAGCAGTCCCCGACAGAACATAACAAGGTGCCAAGTAGACATCCTATAACCAGGAAGAGACCTGAGAAAACTCTAATTGAAGCAGATCCCACATGTGGTATTTCATTGAACATGTTAAATGGGTGTTAATGGAACCGATAAATAGATAACACTATATACTCTGGTTGAAATCTTCTGAACTCATGCAGTCGAGAGTATTCATAGAGGGTCCACCCAATAGCAGACAATAAACTGCTAAACTTTATCAGGAACGAACTATAGACAGTAACGGAAAACTGTGGCCTTAGAAGACATCTAAATCTCTTAGGGAGTTTCCTATGTAGAATATGTGAAGAAGATAACGAACTCCTATTCTATACCATTGCTGGAACCTTAAATTGGAACGAGAATGGCACTTCGGATATAATATCCGGAACCGGAAGAAATCGCGAAAGCGCCTATCAGACATATTCTTCAATTCATCAAGAATATTAACCTAATGATGTATAAACTGACAGAGATACAATAAACTAGAGATTCAGAACGAGTGAGCTCTGAACCACACCCTAATTCATATAAACAGATAGAACTGCGAGAAAGTGCGGCTAAATTAGTAAATGTTCTATTACATGTACCTTCTCTTTTACTCGAAAAGAGCTTTTCGATGTAAGGCTCCTTACAACAAGGATACACCTTTTGAATGTAAACAAATTCTGTTTTAGGTTTGGAGTATACTGTATAAAAAGAAATAATGGTAAAGATGGCCACATCAAATTCCAAGTAAATAATTTTAGCAATACAATTAATCAAAATTGGTTAGTGTACCAACGTTCCCTGAATACTTTGATGTTAAAGTTAAAAGTAAACACATCATCTGGGATTCAACGGCCTTTCTCGGAAAATTTTCAAGAAAGAAAACAATGACAAACTTGATATCTTCTGAATGACGATTAAATAATGCTCGTTTATAGGTACCATTTGGGAAGGCGAGATCGAAACCGACTTCAAGCGATGGGCAGCCAACAACTCTGAAACCGGTATCTTCACGTCTGAACACATAATATGAAACACATTTAGGAAGGCGCAACAGACGACACCACTTTTAAAACGGCAATATTTGCTGCCTTGCTACTGTCGTCTGTCGGCTGCCTTGGTCGCGCATTCCCAAATGGTAGCTTAAATGGGTGCAAGGCGATCAATAGTAAAGTTCAGAAGTTCCTATTGGAAACTACTGAGGAAAGACAAGAGAGTTGAAAAAGAAGATAATGAAGAAGATTAAGTCTGCTTAAAAAAAATACATAATTTTATATTGTATATTGGTTCTTCAGCTTCTTGAGTATTATTTCTGCACTAATGATGTCACATTTTAACAATTAGTATTTAAAAATAGCACTAGCCTTTAAAATTTATATTGGAGCTAAGTAGGTATACTCTTGAAGCTGTTCAATTTAAGCAATTGTAGAATAGGCACTTAGGATATTAATCTGTTTAATGAGATATGATTTATATAAATGTATGGAAGCGCAATAGAAAACCAATTGTTACCTGATATTTATTATCTCTGTCTAAGTCTATCATCATTAGAAACATTACCTGTTACTTAAGGGTAACCATAAATGAGCAAATATATAGAATTTGCTAAATATTATTTTAATTTATTTCTAATGTTATTTATCAGATGAGACTGGATAAATTATTTTTGGCGACTGATACTTTATTTCTCATACGTTTGGATTTTTAGGTCACAAAAGATTTGGCTTAATATTCTCTCCAACTGGTAAAGAAAAAACAAATTCCTTTATCGTCTTCCACAGAAGGTAATTGGATTTGTTGAGATCAAGGTGATCGTTGTTGCCAAATTTGAGTACATCGTCGCATCCATCTATTTGGGTACTGGAAATTTTAAAAATGTTTCATCATGCATGAACCAATGATCCAGTTTAAGTTGCAGGAAGAGTATTTTGTAAAAATTCCAAATAATTCCAAATAATTTTCGCCGTTTAGTTAATGTATTAAGATTAGTAAGATAGATAAGGCAAAATACTTATAACTAGTTTGGCCAATTGATTTTTGAAAAAGCCATAAATTGTTAAATATTAATAGTATTCTTATTAAAATTTTGACTTTTACTTGAAGAAAATCCATAATTATTACCAAGAATCATTCAACCATAGTCTGTTTTCCTTAATATTATCAAGAGTATGTATTTTTTCAAAACACCTTTCGTCTATACCAAGTAGTTAATAAATCTTCACCCCCTGAGAAAACTTCAAATTCACCTACAATAATCTCTTTGCTTGAGAATCACCCACTAGCCACTTTCTCTCGATATCTTCCCAAGGTCACCCCTATCAATTCCACTATATAACCGCGCAGTGGCTGCGTATCCGCGGAACATTGAATATTAGCAGAACAATGTCACAAGGGGGTGGAGGGTGGCGAAATGGGGTGGCGATTGAGGGTGGACTCGTGGGAACCGGGCGTGAAGACCAACATTCGAGAGGGTACAAGTGCATTTGTTCTCTTTATGATGCAATTATCCAGAGAGAGAGGGTCAATGAAAGTTTGCATCCCTTTGTTTGTCGACAATCGGAAGCATAAGGTCGCTGTGTGTTTAATATTTGATGGATAGTGCTCTCGTTGCAGTGGATTTGTCCATTAACGTGGGAAAATTAATATTATTGAGCTTCTATGTTGATTATGAGAAATAAATGTTTCTAATAGGACATAATTGGTAAATGTTTAGGTAATTTCTTTTTTTGCTATTATTTTCCATCTACTAGCCATAACAACTATATATTGGGACGCATTGTAGGTTTACATTATGTTGACATTATTTTCAACATGTTTAAAAGGAAAAAATATCTGTTCATACTTTTAAAGAATATTTGTTATTTATAAGGACAAACCAATGAATGGGCGTGTTTAGTGTAAACGAATTTAACGAATCTAATACTATTACGTGTTTAAGCACAAAAAAACCTTTTTTTTTTCATGCAATAAATTCTTTAAATAGACAATAAATAATAAAGTTATAGTACTTTAAAAAGTTCACTTTTAAATCAATTATTTAAAACACTCCATTTTTGCACCATTAACCGCGTCATAATGAAGCGCCTATTTCTATTGGTCATTAAAGAATCTGTGATACCGTAACACTAGACAGTTGATCGTTATCTTTTTCTAATGACATTTATAATAGTTATCTCTTTCTAAAATCACAACTCCATGCTAAAATCGGATTGTTTTCATTTCTCATGATACAAAAATGTCAAAATTTCTAACCTCAAATCGATTGTTGGAAACAAAACATTGAAATTGCTTTTAAAAAGTGTGATAAAATAAACAATTGTTTAATTTTGTGTAACATTAAAAATATCTGGTTAAGTACTTGGTCCCTATGAGAAGTAAAAAAAAACCAGTCAATCTGATAAAATGTTTATAAAAGTTCCTCAAAATCTAGACCTAGACATTCAAAAACGATAGTGGGATAAGGGATGTTGCAAAATACAAACCACCATCGTGCTTTTGTATTTTGATGTAAGTAAAGATAATCTTGTATTTTTTTTCCAATGTGATATAAATTGATAAAACTTACCTAGTTCACCTAGTTGATCAACTACAAGTAGGTCAATATAGGTGTACCTACCTTTTTACTTAACACTGATTCTGAGGGTACTACCTAATTAGTTTGCATTATTTTTTAGGTGGAAGCAGATAACTCGATCCATTTCAAAATTATGGGTAAAAATTTGACAATAAAACAAGATGTGCTTCATAAATATACCATCTAAAAGGTTCTTTAACTGACCCTGTCAAAAAAAGATTGAAAATTTGAATTGTATTGTCATTTAAAAAACAATTCCTTTAAAATATGCAAATCATTTAAGTGTTTTTTTTTTAATTCTAGTAGTTTTGCGAAATCTATGCAACTCCACAAAAGTAAATGCCCTTGACTATATTGCCGTCATAAGCCTAACCCCCGTAACTGACAAATTACAAATATTTGAGATTATTTGACCATTTTGATACTAAAGCTCTTTTCTTCTTAAAAAGTAAGTAAAATGTAATATTTATTTTATGTCCTAAAAAGTCAACTTAACCATAACACTTTTGTAGCAAAAACATTTTAAAACACGAACCAACACAAAAACAAATTAAAACTATTTTTAGCTAGTTCAAATCATTGTCTTTGATTCAACAAATGCAGCTATATTGGTACCACCGATGAAAATGCTGGCACTAATAATTTATTTTATTGCAAATATCTCCATTCCATAGTTTGCGTAGTTACTGGGGTTTTGCTTATGACACAGCTTCTGTGCTTATGATGGCAGAATACCTTTACAGTAAACTGTCAATGTCTTACCATAAATAAACCTTTTCAAAAGACTGGTAATTGATAAATAAATATGAAGAAAATGACAGAACTTATTTTTATTTGAATTCATTATAAATATATAACAATTTCAAAAAATATTTGCTGGCTTCATATCATTTAGTTCTTATTCAGGAAAAATAAACTTCTATTATTTGAACGTCCTTATTTATTTCAAAATTTGGATATTCCACACAGAAACCCATTGTTTATTAGAAAGCAACATTTGCAGTTGAATATGGAAGTATAATTTTTTGGTCACTTTGCATTCGATATAAATCTATTCACTCTTATTATTTATAAAAAGTACACATTTAATGTTTTTAATTCGAAGAAGAATCGACATCCTCTAATCATTAAAACTTAAAACTTTTGACAACAGTGGCCTTTTCTAATAACAAATGTTGATGTGACGGAAGGTTGTTCACTTCGATGGTGTTCAGAAGCCACAACAAGAAAGCAACACTATACACCCACCTTAAAAAAAATAGAACCTATGTAAAATCATTTAATTGAGCTTTTTTCATATGGACAGGAATTTAAATTACCTTCGAAAGCAGAATATTCTGTGAATTTACAAGATATGACCTTTTTCTTATGTTCATTTATTACTGAATAACGCTATAAACTTTTTGTGTTCTGGGGTAATTCTAGCTTTAATGTTACAAATGGTAACCGAACATATGATAGTGCACTTCCTTGGAAGACCTACAATAGAATAGAAAAGTTAACAATAGTAAGTAGTTAGTTTGTATAAAAAAAAAATGTTTCTTTCTTAAATACAAATCTCTTTGAATACAATAATTCTAGAAAGTGTACTTACGTTGCGAATTTCAGGGTCAATAAACTTTTTATTATTTATATGAAAAAACAATAATCATATTAGAATCCACCTTGGGTAAGTTGTATAAAGATTCTTTTTTAAATCCTGTTTGTACTTTGGCCATTTTTAAAAAATTAAATAATTTTAAAATAAATCAAAATAAACTCGCAATCGAAAACGAGGTTAGGATATTTGACATTATAGACGCAGAGATGAAACCACGTTGCCAGATTCAGAGAAAATATTTTGCGATATGGCGATTATGATTTGAATAACATTTCCATTAAGAAGAAAAGTTTATTTAAATAGTAAGTGTCAAGTTGCTTCATAAAAACTGAATTTAAACAATTATTCGTTTAGTTTTAATATATATGTTTTTGTGTTAAATTATACGATCTTAACCTTTAAATTGTCCGTTATCCGGAATTTCAATAATTCTTTATAGGAAGCGGCAACAAGGTAAAAACATATCGATTATTGTCTGGAAGGTTATAAATTGGCCAATCAGATTGTAGGCTTCATTATGACGATGCTTAAAAATAATTGTAGGAAAATTTAAAAAGAGAAAAATTTCAAAAAAATATTTTTAGATTAGATTTTGTGCTAGCTTTTAGAAAAAAATATTTTTGAATTTCACTAAACACGCCCATTGAAGCTGTCGCGGTTTCTAAATAAATATAAATTTGACAAATAAATAAACATATAAAAAGAGAGAGAAATAAATGCTGGTTTACAGAATATTAATGTACTTTCTTAAACGAATCTAAATAAAAAAATCTAGGTGTGGTACTCATTCTCGGCTCTTGCTATCCTCCTAGACTACAACTAACAAGTACCGAGTACTACGCATACATCGTCTATATTCCCGCTGAGCGAAATATGACAGCTCACCTCGTCTACTGCGATCTACTTATTTACATCGGTCGGTACCACATGCGAGGAAGTTCAGGTACTCGCAGTCACGTTATGGTACCGAAGACGATGATGATGCCGATGCCGGTGGTGGTTCCAGTGCACTCCGTCTTACGCCCCCACTGGCGCTGAACCGCTTGCTGCCGCGCCGGCTCAACCTGTTCTTTCTTTTCGTTTGGTTCGGGCACTGATTGGAATTGCGATGGTACTACAAGTCGTTGCATGGTTGCCGTTTCTGTACAAAAATCTTATATACTAAGGAAATAATTTTGAAAAAGGGGCTTCATTAAAAGTTGCTTTCTGCACTTGTTGCACAATATACCATTTTATATGACTAATTAAATTAATTCTCCAGCAATAAATTGTAGCCTATATAATTAACCCAGCAGCAAATTGATCTACGAATAATGAGCGATAATTTCATTGAGAAACGTAAAAATAATAATCGCCGGATAATCTAGATTAGTAAATTGCCCCGACTAACTGCGATGTGGTAGCGGAAAGGTCGAAACGGAGATTAAAAACAAGCGATAGTCAGTCGATGGACGATCAAAAAAATATCGTATCCAAGAATTCGTGCCAAGGTTGATCTTGGTTGGATACCTCAATAATTGTGGGTGGGTCTCATTTAGAATTTGACGCATCAGGATTGCATTTTAATACAGATATCATTTTAAAATCTACTGGTTTACACATTTCAAATTATCTAAATAGAACGATTTTATACAGTATGGTCATTGAGTAATAGTATATTCTATGCGAGTTGGAGACTATACTTTCTCCCCTATATTATAGACTGTTATACAGGGTGGTCTCAAAATCTAAAAATTTAATATAGTGGGGGCAAGAGTCGGGATTTTGGCAAAGAATAACAAATAAAAGATCAAGTAACTAAGTAAGCATAGTGTTTTAAAGAGATTTTTATTGTTAAATAAATTAGTTAACTGCATTGAAAACAGAGGGAGGTAGGTAGGTACTTAAAACACTATGAAAATTAAAGTTAAGCAACGATATTTCTGGTATTTATGAACAATTCATGTGAACTTAAAAATTCTAAATGTGCACAATATACAGGGTGGGACTTTAGCTGGCGCAAATTCGCTACAACTTCAGGTTGAAAAATGCGGATAAAACGCAAAAATACATCGATTGAGTTTTTTGTAAGCTTTCTGGTCATACCAAAAAAAATTTTTTTTCACCTTCTTTACAGGGTAAAACTCACCCCGACTTCAGTTTTTTAAATGGGATGATACCACTTGTGGCACCTTGTTGGAAAGGTCTTTCCAAAAGAAAATTGATTGTGCCATTTTTTTTTAATTTTTACCCAATGGTAATTTTATAGCGTGAAAAAATTATTTCATATCAAAAAATTCTTCTGATGCTTACAAAACCATTCTAAGGTACAGTTTTAAGTGGTCAGTATTTTCTCAGTTTGTTTTTAGAAAAGTGTATGAACCGCTTTATCTTAATTTGGACTTTTTATTGTAAAAATTGGACTCGGAAAAAATAAAGGTACAAGGTACAAAAAATTATCGCATCTTTATCAATTGTAAGGCCGCAATGAATCAATTTATTGTCTGTCGAATTAGTATTCTTCATTTTCGTTAAAAATGCCGGCGTATTTAACGGAAACTTTGAAAATAGAAATTTTGATGATGATTGGGTTCGAGGATCGTATGCGTACCCAAGCAGAAGTTGCTGCATTATTTCAAGCGCGACATCCAGAATTGCTTCCGTTACACCGGGCTACAGTAGGCAAAATTGAGGCTCATTTCAGGTTGCACGGGCATTTACGGCAAATTCCTCGAGAAAAACCACAACGAGTAGACGAAGACACTAGACTAAATGTTCTTCTAACATTTGAGGAAAATCCAATCAGTTCTGCCAGACAAGTAAGTAAGGAATTTGATTTGTGTCATAAAACTGTATTGGCTATCTTGAAATCTGCCTGTAAAAGACCCTTCAAAATAAAGCCTGTGCATGAGTTGATGGAAGATGATCCCGATCGGAGGGTGGAGTTTTGTGAAACCATAATGAGACAAATCGATGATGGAAATATTTTACCGAATTGGATATTGTTTTCCGATGAATCAACTTCTACCTTAATTGGAGAAGTGAGTCTTTTTGATTAGGCACCTATCGATAACTAGCAACAATATTGTTAAATCTGTACGCTTTAGGAACGTTAGTGATTAAAGATCTTTAACTTTTGTGTCTTCATTTTTAGGTAAATCGTCAAAATTGTAGGTACTATGCAGAAACAAATCCACATTGGATAGTTGAGCAGCATAGTCAATATCAAGAAAAAATCAACGTAAGGGCTGGAATAATTGGAGATAGAATTATTGGACCCATATTCTTTGACCAAAATTTAACCCCCCACAGATATTTGGAATTTTTACAAAATACGTTGGTACCTGAACTTATCCAAACGGTTCCGACAGAAGATGGAACCATTGATCAAAGAATTTTCTTCCAACAAGATGGGGCTCCACCCCATTACGCTCTCAATGTACGACAGTTCTTAAATGACTTTTTCCAGAACAGGTGGATTGGAAGAAGGGGATTTATTGAATGGCCAGCTAGATTTCCTGATCTTACTCCATTAGATTTTTATTTATGGGGCTTCTTAAAATATAAGGTATACGCCACAATAATATTGAAGAGCTAAAGGATAGAATTAGAGATCGGCAAATTACACCAGAAACATTAAGAAGGCTTCAAGCTGAATTTTACCACCGTGTTGCTCTTTGTAAAGAAGTAAATGGTGTTCATTTTGTTCAGTTGCTAAAATAAGAAGAAATAAATCCACTTAGCGAGTAGAATATGTATTATTTTTTATTTAAATGTAAAACAAAACTTAATTTTCCATGAATTACCTTCCATTTTCATGTTTCTTTGATTAATTTGGGTATTCCTAACCATGTAGATGGTTGAATTTTGTGTAAATTTTTAAGATAAAACACACTGACTATAATTTTAGAGCCCTAATTTTTGTTGAATTTCATCCCCGATTCTTCTTTTTTCACGCTAGAAAATAGCATAACAGTTAAAATGAAAAAAAATGGCATAATCAATTTTCTTTTGGAAAGGCCTTTCCAACAAGGTGCCGCAAGTGGTACCATCCCATTTAAAAAAATTAGGTCAGGGTGAGTTTCACCCTCTAAAGGGGATGAAAAAAAAATTTTTGGTATGACCGGAAAGTTTACAAAAAATCTCAATTGATGTGTTTTTGCGTTTTATCCGCATCTTTCAACCTGAAGCTGTAGCGAGTTTGCGCCAGTTAAAGTCCCCATCCTGTATACAGTTTTAACGCTTACATTACATTTTTATATGAACCAATATTTATTGTTATATTTGAACAATTCGTAAAATTTAGCGGTTTTGCGTTGCAATCAAGGTTTACATTTTTATTCATGGAATTAATCGATGCAGAGGATGATGCTGGCAGCCCCGGATCTTGAATTTTTTTGAGGCAGGGCAAAAACTGAAGAATGCTGCTCCCACCCGCCACTGATGGACATAGGCCTCCCAAAAGAACCCCACAACTACCGGTATACCGCTGCTCTTTCTCTGTTAAGCCAATATTTTTTCGAAAAATACCAGCATGCGTCGGACTCGGACATATATTTTAATTTATTTTTTTCATTGAAAGTTCAGTTTTGATGATACACAGTAGTTCTACATTCAAAATTTCGTTTACTAAGACATGTTTATTTAAAGGAACTTTTTTTTATATTTTGACTTAATTTTAGTACAATAATAATTAATCACTCTGTATACAAATATAAAACTAATGAACCATCTTGTGATTTTTTTTAATCCGTTACATAATACAAAAATCTATTTGTTTATTTCATTCGTATACCTAAACAATCTATTGTAATCTTCGAAACATTAATAATGATAATGACTGTTTTGTATAAACGAAAAAATAATAACTTTTACTTTCTATAGACCTTAAAAACGTATAATCTACTAATTCATATCGTCCGAACTGTATTATACACTGTTATGAAATCTAAATTAGATTTCCCAAAAATTTATAATGTATCATTCATCATAATTTCAATATTTTGAGAATCGTATACCGGTTGTCTTGCTCAAAATTAATCGGTATTTTTTTATGAAATTTGCTATAGAGGCGATCACGTTGAAGTTAAAAATAATGTCTTACATAGGTATCAAAATATTTGTACATTTTCACTTCAAAAGAAAGCTCTAGAGAAAAAATAGTCAACCTAACTTAATTTTAAGACAAAGTTATTTATAAAATTTTAGTCTGTAACAAAAAAAGAAAGAATTACTCAATACAATTTAAATTTTTGCAGAAGACATGCTGTATACTCGTAAACAAATCAAGCGGAGATTATTGAAATAGAAAGTGAAATCATCTTGTACATAACTTTAATAGTTAAGATAATTAAGATATAATCCTTAATTACCGTATTTACTTCATCATCCAACATTATTTTCCGTTTCGAGTTCAGTGATTACTGTTTTTAAATTAATTTACGTTCATTTTCCTGTCACTTGAAACAACTCCTTTGATTATTATTAATAAAAGAAGCATTTAATGTTCTTTAATTAGGATATATTGCAATTATTATACATTATACTCGTATCAACATGATAATAATAATTGATAAGAAAGAAACGATAAAAGTAAAACTAATAATATCCTTTTAACATAACAAACACATTTTTTAAACTTATTTCTTGAAAATCTAATGAATGCTACTCTTGAAATTGGAATATTTTTTAACAACGTCATTAAAGTTACATAATCTTGATGTTTTTTCTCGTTGTCTATTATCACAGCTTAAGATTGTAATAATAAAAAATACATTATATTGATGATTTCGCAGTCAACCATGAGCATAGATTAATATTAGTTCAGTATTTTATTTCTGTGTAATCGAGCCCCCAAAGTATGTGTGCCCAAGGGCCCCAGTATGGTTTAAGACGGCCCTGACCATTACATTTAAATAGAAAATTATAGACCACGCTATCTATGCCCAAAAACATGAGAGAATCACCTGGTTTATAAAAAAAATGTGACTGTTCTTTGCCCCACCAAACAACCCTCCAAAAATTAAAACTCTTAAGACCTTACCACCCCTTATCACATCTTTTAACTTCCCATTTCCGTTTATGTCCTCCTTTTGAGGCGTCCAGAATGTCTCAGGATAATCACACTTCCTTTTAGGACCAATGGTCACTTATTAAATAACGTACTTAAGGGGTTTTACCGGTCCACCCCCTTCCTTTTGGCCACGTGTGTTCACACGTGCGGATTAGGAAGATGCACGACCCAATGTTTGTCTTTTGTTATTGGAATATCGGGTTAAACTTTTCGTCCAGCTGTCACATTTTTATTAAATTACATTATAAAGTTGTAAATTATGTTTTTAACTAAGCACATGCCAAGAGGTCAAAAAAATTTGCATTTTTTATCGGATAATCAGCGTTTAGAATGCGAAATGTAAAGTATTTTTTTATATATTAAAAGCATTGTTGAGTGTCATCATTTCTTATAATTACTAATTAAATGCATTTAATTTTATTTCCAAATGAATTTAGAAGAGGTAAAAGATAAAGAGCTAAGACATATCTGTTATCAATAAAGCAAATAAAAAAAATATAAAAAAGGACCTCAATCTATATGGAAAATTATTTTCTAAAACTGTTTTGGGTTTATTATTTAGGTAATTAGCTAAAATGACCTGCATATCTAGGTTAGGATCGTTTTGTAGATGCATAATGTACTGGATGTCCCAAAAAAACATAAAATTTATAAAACTTTCTATAATTAAAATTTGGCAAAAAAAAACTAATAAAGTAGTTTTAAAATGATTTCATCGTCATTTTGTTTAATTTTCTCAAAAACTGTTCAAAAAAATTTTAAATTAGGATCAGGATTTGTATTTAAAAGGGCTAACTTTTTTTTAAAACAAAATATCGGGTGTTCAATTTAAAAAAATATTTATAACGTCATAGTTTCGTCAAATAGATCAAGAAACAAATTTAAAACTACTAGTTGATGTGTTTTTGCTTTATTACCAACATTTTATTACCTATTTATAGAGGTTTTATGATTTTTATACGTTTCTTTTATGGCACACTCCATATACGGCTTTAGGAGAAAATTTTACTTTGGTCATTGGCGGCGGAAGGGGGGCTTAGCCCTCCGCCCCCATGGTACTGAGGTAGACTCGATCAGCGCATCAGATTTTAAGTACACGCCACTCTAGAAGGATCCAAGCGACCTCTAAGAAAAGTTATATCGCCGCCAATGGCTTTGGCAATTGTCTCTATCTTACTTATACGAAATAACTATCGCCAAGCAAATTTCTGGTCAAAAATATGTACATATAGGTTAAATCTGTTCGATTATTGTGACAATTATCAATTTTTTTATGTTGAGAAAAACAAAATAAAATTTTCGAAAAGACGTTCTAGCGGAACACAGATTTAATTTACACGTACATAGGTATTTTTTTACTGTATTGACAAATGTGAACATAAGACACATTGTGAACATAAATAAGACTAAGACAAGCTAGAATTAAAGATAATGTGGACATTATTATAAAAAATAAATATAAGTAGGTATGTATAATAATAAAAAAAAATAAAACCATAACAATTACACCGAGACTTGAATCCACGACTCCTTGCTTCAGAAGTCAGCACCTTATTCACAAACTACATTCGCTAGATGCTTTTGTTTTCTACACGGTGTAATAACGATGCGAAAGCCAAAGTCCACCAAGTCAACTTTATTCATACTTATTTTCTGCAAAAACTACAAAATGAATATAAAGCCAGATATAAGTCTAATAAACGGATATAATGTTATAATCCATTCTAGAATGTATATTAAATCCACCAAACGTTTAGTAGTTCGCTAACTAAATACTCTACAAACTATAGAACGAAAAAGTAGGCTATTGCATTCTACTGAATGAATATAATTTTAGATCCATTCTAGAAAGGATACTGTACGGCAGAGGCGGCTCGTTGCCTAATTTACAAGGCGGCTACGGAGGCAACTTTTGAAAAGAACGCCCTATCTCCTTAATACAATAGTAGTTTGTACAACAAGAGTCGATATGGACAATCCACTCGAGTTGTACAGTACATTTTTTCTACGACCCACTAATGAAAATCTACAAATTTAAAAAATTATTTTAGATTATTAAGACAAAATAATTCAGTTTAAATATTTTATCAATTTTACTAATTTATAAAATAAAATAAAATAAACATGAAAATAAATATTCGTTTTGTGTTCATATTCGAACCCGGGCTATTCGCATGGAAGGCAGATGCGCTGTCCACAGCTCCACGGCCACTTTTATGATTTTAGTTTTATTACTCGTATTTAAATTAGTTTCATACAGTTTGATTAAATTTTATTTCTTTTTTTCAAAATGTGGACCAAATAAAAATAAAATGCTACTATTTATTAATTCTAGAAAAATATTTAATCTCAATAACTAAAAAATATACTGAAAATTATTTTGACAGAATTGTCACTTATTTCAATTTTTAAAAATAATAGTAGTTGGGTGTCAAAAAACTGTGATTGGTTGATTTGTTTTTTTTTGCAATTTTCTCACTACCTAGAATGGATATGAAATATATCATACTTTTTCGTTTAGCAATCTTTACGTAGATAAGCTAATATCCATGGGGTGTAGAAAAATATATATTTCTATTAGAATAAAAAAACCAAAAATAATACGTTATACTCTAATATATATTTGTATTAAGTAGGGTGTGCCAGCCTCCCCGTAGACTAGGCCACGAGCCGCCACTGCTGTACGGATATGAAATATAGCACCTATCACAGTTCATATTTTTGACCAGGCTACTATTATTTTTAAAATTCTAAATGAGTGACAATTATGTTAAACTACTTTTTAGTTATTGGGTTTAAATATAATTAAAAATGTGTATTTTTTGGGAAAATTAATAAATAGCATTTCACAACATGTTCGTCGATATTTAAACTGAAATGCAATTTTGGAATTTCAATTTTTTGGATCTCAACCGATTTTGTCACTTTACTTTCTTTCATTTCACGTTTACGGCGGACAGTACTCGAAAACTTAACACTGGTGAACGAATGAAGGATCTTAGAAATGTATTCTAGTACAATTAGATTGTCGCCATTTCTACACGATGTCACAAGGCTGAGAAGAATTGAGAGAGCTGGGATGAAATTAGAATGTGTGTTTACGCCGACGAGGGCTGGAATCTGATTGAAGAAAGCCATGTGCCTCGATATCTCATTTACTAAGAGCATGGACGGCTGCAGTACGAAGGTTCCAGATTCGATCCTTAGTCGATGCAATCAATTTTTCTTCTTTAATTCTCAGCTTTTTTAATTTTTCTTTGGTTTTTTTTTTCACTTTAGGGATATGGGGTGTATTTTTCATAATGTCATATCGGAAATTGTATATTATTCATTTTCATATTTCCAAAATTGTGTAATAAAATTACCTTAAACCAAATCAAGTATAAATTTTAAAGGGAAATAAAATGTAGGCTATGATGCCATGGGCTCACTACTTCAATCTCCCGTTAGATGGCACCACCTGTTAGTGTCGACATTTGCTTGGCAAAAATTATTTTGCTTGCTGCTGTCAGTGTCAGTGAATATTATTTTTGGAGTCACAGTTTATTGCTAAAGAATCAGTTCAGCTCACTCAGACCAATTGAAAGTTCCAAAATAACATCCACTCCAGGGATACAAATTCAGGATACGCAGAAGACTGCTGTTTTATTATAGGCGGTTGTCATATATTGTATTATCCGAGTTGCGCAGTGTATAAACTGAAACATTGAGATCAAAAGTGCCGACGCAGAGTGAGCGATCTGATTCTTTAGGTATAAACTGTGGCATAGGAATCAAAATGGCCGCGCCCTATGTTGGGCGTGTCGCAGAGTTGGGTCGCATACAGGAAAAAAGTATCCGAGTAGCGGATACGGATACTTACAATGTATCCGGGTACTTTTTAGGATACTTTCATCTAAAAAGTACTCGGATACAAGTATCCGGATACTTTTTTCGGATACTTTAAAGGATACTTTTACGGATACTTTTACGGATACTTTTACGGATACTTTTAAAGTAAAGTTAAAATAATGTTTTCATTCCAATAGTTATAATTATGCAATAAGATTGATTACGAGTAACAATAAACAATACTAAGCATAAATAAATTATCGAAAATGGAAAGCGATATAATAGAAAGAGGAAAAAAAACTACCCAATAAATTGTTTATTTTTATTCTATGAATATAAAACATTAAAACAAAATGAACAATAAAACATAAAGGTGAGTGTAAATTGTAACGTGATATCTAGTTATTTTATTTACTTGTTATCACATGTGATTTATTTAAATTAAATGAAAATGAAAACTTTAGACACAAGGTATAAACGACAAATGACATTTGAGTAAGAGGTGATTGTGTCGAAATAACGAAATAACGGTTCCAACCGTTACAAAATAAAACGAGTCGCGCCTGAACCGCGCCAAAATCTAGCCAGTATTTTGTCCATATAAATTTAACGAAATAAGCTCGTTGTTGGTGCGACTTGCCATGTTTACATAACCTTTCATATTTTCGTCAGTGTCAGATGTATAGCACAAGTAGAAGTTGGAAAGGCTTTTGGTAGGTAGAGAAGGGGGTAAACGTCAAACCACGACGGACCGCTTCGAGAATTTCGCAGTAATGTTTACCTGCCAGTGTCGTTTCATAGAATTAGTAATGTTAAATTGTTACCGGACGATCGCATGTATTTATGGACTATAAATAATTATTAAACATGTATCTCTCTGTATCTGTAACGTGTGGAAGGTGGGTTACCCCCACGGTACTTAGACCTCATTAGGCCCATTGTATTAAACATGTATTATAATATTCAAATCATAATTTTACAAAATTTCAACAGCTATCCACAATGTATTAAACTATTTACTTGAAATTGTTATTAACATCTACAAAATAATTTTGTACGCCAATGTATCGCGTCCACTTCGGTTAGATCCACCACAAACCTGTCAATTTATGTGTATAAAGTGGGAGAATTGGCAAAAGCCTTTCCAACTTCTACTTGTGCTATATTCGACAATCCATTTTTTGTGAATCCTCCGACGAGCGGTACGCAGATATTTTTTTCTTAACCATCCTCCCGAGTCCTATCGCTTGCCGAGTCCCTTACGTGTTGCGTTTGCGCGTTTGAAATTATTATACAGGGTGGCTCACGCTCAACGGGACGGAGCTTTATGGGAAAACGACCAAAGATATAAAAAATTCGTTTGGGAGGAATACGTAGGTTACAGACGGCTACAATTTAAAATTTATTAAATGTATACAGGATGTCCCACATAAATGAAAAAAAATTAGTTCATTTAAAATTATTCAAACAAGAGTAAACAATTAATTTCTGGGAGACTTTTTTTCCTTAAAAATTCAAATAAATCGAAAACTAATAATAAAAGTAATAGGGAACCTTTAGTTAACTGACATTATTTTTGATGTAGTTTTTAATTCTAAAATAAAAAACAGGGTGTTCCAATAAAAATAATATAACTTTGTATATTTTCTCTTATGTGGGACATCCTGTATACATCTAACAAATTTTAAATTGTAGCCGTCTGTAACCTACGTATTCCTCCCAAACGAATTTGTTATATCTTTGGTCGTTTTCCCATAAAGCTCCGTCCCGTTGAGCGTGAGCCACCCTGTATACTTGGGAAGCAACTTTTATGATGATTTTGTTTCAAACAGAATTAAAAAAAATTATTTTCAATTTTTTGTGTTTATGTAAAATTGACTTTGAAACCAATCTTAAGGTGTTCAGTAGTTATTTTACTTTTTTTGGTATTGTTAACCAATTCCATTCTTTCACTGCTTTTGAAGATTTTTTACCAATATTCAATTGAAAATTTTCTTTTTTCTACAAATTAAGATTTTTGAAATTGCTAGTAAATTAAGAACTATATTTTGGCTCCGGTACGCTTTAGGTACTTACGTTGAAATTTGGAAAAAAACATTGATTACTCTAAAAAGTATTACATATTACAGATACATTTCTAAAAAAATACAAATAAGAAATTTTCTGTTAAAGTTACAATTTTATAGGCATTTCGCCTTAGGTAGGTATATCTACAATTTTTGATCTACAAAAGAATGTGTGCAGCTACATATTTTATTTTGTAAATAATTAAAATTATTTTATAAATGCATAATATTTTGATTCGTTTATAAAATTTGCCATATTTTTTAAATAATTCTACGATTCAAGAAAATTTCATTCTTGTAAATATTTACATATTTTGTCCAGTTAAATACTGAAACTCTTTGCAAAACTATAAGAAAATTATAAAATGTTAGGTTAGGAACATCAAAATCTTGCAACTTTTCTTAGAAGATATTCGGTTATCAGCATTTTTTTAGAAATGTCTATAGAATGGGTACTTTTTAATGTTAAATTTTTTTCCAAATTCCAAAAGTATCCGAATGTCGAAAAAAAGTATCCAGTATCCGGATACTTACAAATTTGGTCACGGATACCGGATACAAAATTTGAAAAGTATCCGGATACTACCCAACTCTGGCGTGTCGGACCTCTCTCTTGCACCGTATAGTAATCAAAGTATGTGCTAGCATCTAACTTTGACAGGCATCGTACAAAAGGACACTAGCGTCTGTCTAACCTCGTTAGAATTGGTCGGATTCGTACGGGGTAAACGTCGCAAAAGGTTAAGTGATTAGTTTTCGTGCGAAAGGTCTGGGGTTCAAATTTGGGTTACACCCAAATTCGTTTTTTTTTCTTCAAGTTTATTTTATGAATAATTAATTGGTAAAATTCAGAAATTCAAATCATTGTGGTAATTATTTTTAAAATAGTAATTTTTTGTTATTTACCTCTAAATAACAATAAACTTCGCGAACCGTATTCAACGTTTTTCTGTCTATGAGTTTATATTCCACAATTAATATTAATTCTGCCTATCCCGCTTGACTCAACCTTTTTATGTAATGTTTGAGAGCGGTTCAGCAAGAATCAAGATCCAGTAACTTCGTTGCAGCCTTCTAGGAATGAATCTCTTGTGTATATTTTCGTTTTATATGTATATTTCTATATTTTATATACATACTATTTGACTCTACAAATAAAATTTTGAAACATAGGAAAATAGATGTTATATTTATATGTAATTATAAAATGTGCACTTTGAGATGCAGAAACGGAAACGAAAAGCAACGAGATTAGAGCTGTCATTCTAAACGTCCGACACGTTACGTAACATCTTCATCAACGGCCTACCACGCTCTCTTACACATTTTATTGACGTTTTTATCAAGATACAAGCCAAATAGCTATCCAAACATATTCACCGATCAATTAATTCCGAAAAAATTGTCACACGGCTCCTCTCTCGAACCACTCTCGAGCAATTTACCAAAACGAGATTTTATCATCGTTTATCGATAATCCGCGCTTATTAGTGAACAAAACATTTGAAACATCGATAATGGCCTTTGCTTAAACGGTAGTTAAGCTAATTACGATGTAGCGTACACGTCAATGTCGGAATTTTATGCACGATTAAATATTTAAATTATTCGATTTTTTGGGTATTGCGACAAGTGTATATATGTGTGTATGGAACTTTTTTTTCTTTTCAAGGTTTGTCGGTAAAGTGTAACTTAAAATCTAAACATTGTTGCGTGATTGATTTGTCCAGTAGATTAGTTTTTATTTTAGACAGCTCATTAAAAATATAATAGAGATGTTGTGATGTAATCTAATTTTTATGTACTGGGTGTTTATGTTTTGTGAAAATAATCTTTTATTTATTAATATTGTAAAGTTATTTAAATGTTTTGGTTTTCGTTTTGCGGAAACTAGATACTGAACATTTGAAATGATACAATCAGCAATAATGGATGCGTTTGATGCAAAATGTATGATTGAGTATTTGAGTCGTATAGATGCAAAAGGCGCTAAGTCTAGAAAATACGACAAATGAGATAATATGAACGATGGAAAGGGAATTGCATTCTACACGTATTTGAATATTTATTTAATCGCAAAATACGCCAAGTCTTGTGTAATTTAAACATTCAATTCACGTTTAAGTTCAAAACCCGCCAACTGCAGCTGTCATTTAAGTACACATCCCGCCAAGTCAATTTTAACCAATAAGAGAGCTGCGTTCTGCTGACGGGCAATATTTTGTCGACGGACGAACAAACATGCTTTTTTTAATTAGTATCTAAGATTAGTATCGTTTGGGCTTTGCTTAGAAATTCACGCTGTTTTTTGAAGTAAAATGGAAGTATTTGAAACTAAATTAACAAAAACACCTCCAAATAAAAGCAGAAAAACAGAAGCAATCAGAAACCCATAAGAGACAACTATGTGCGATGTAAAAGAGTTTCATGACTTATTTTACAAAAGAAAAGACAAACTATACCAGGATACACTAATACATAAGTATTGCAGCGTTGACGAACCAGCGAAGTCCAGGATTAGAAATAATACTCGCGGGAAGAAATTGCTTACAATTATATATAGCAATCGGAAATTTGATGGAAAAGGGGCAAAATTTTGTCGTATAAAAAAGGACAGGATCCAGGGAGTAATGCAACGAAAAGAAGGTCGCGGTGGCGACAGAATAAAAAATAAAAATGCCAATAAGAAGAATTCAAAATCAACATTCATAGAGAGCTTGACTTGTACCGAAACTCATTATTGGCGAAGTTGAACAATGGCAAGAAGGTAATAGCCTTGTGAGCTAAATATCCGAAAACTTCATAAAATCTACAATGAATCAGTGGATAAGCATTTAAGAGTAAAAGTATGCTTCTTCAGAAATTATGTCAACAGTAACTACAACATAGGCTTCGAAACACCTCTTACAGATATGTTTAAAAACGCAAGAAAAACTGAAGACTGAAGCAAATCAAAGCCTTAGAAATAAAATTATGGTAGCGAATAGAGTACAGAAGCTGAAGGCACAGGCTTTCTACTGGTATCTTAAAACAGAACACAATAACATTCAGTGTTTCTTATTCGACTGTTAGAAAAATCTGGCTCTACCAAAACTAGCTGATCAGTCGGCTCATTTTTTACAGCAATTTAATTTGTATAATTTTACAGTCGTAAAGGGGATATTAACTACAAAGTTAAATCCAAAAAATGTATCTTTATATCTGTGGACAGATCAGCAACTACCAAAAAAGTGTACTGTCATAGCCTGTTTTAAAAATACAATTTTTCTGAAGGTATTACCACTGTTCATCTTTTTACTGATGGGTGCGCTGGTCAGAACAGAAACTCAATTATTATTGGAATGGCTCATTGCGTGGCTTTATAGAGTTCAACTTATTATTGACTGAATTTAGAGGATATCTTTTGTAAGTTTTGTATGTCTTCAAAAATAGGCTTCTTCTACACTCACCGGCAGAATTAACCGCCCACTCAATGTTTTGTTATTTAGTTGGAGATATTTGTAATTTTGATTTCTTTTTACTTTTTAATGTCTAAGTACATCTTAAAAAAGCAAAAAAATACCAATCAAATGAAAGTTTTTGTTTAATTTTAGAAAATAAAAGAAAAACTGTTTTTGAAAATTTTGAACTTTTTGAATAAGATGAGCAATACATGAAATTTATCGACAAAACAGTATTGTTATTAACAAAATTCACTTTAGTAACGAGTGTTACCCCCTCTTGCCCTGATCACATCACTAAGCCTGCGTGGAATGGTATCCATGATGGCTTGAATCTCAGCTTGTGGGATGTTTTCCCATTCTTCCACCGCAGCAGTTTTTAGCTCTCGAATAGTGGTTGGAGCTAGTCTTCGTGCTCGAATCCGTTTTTTTAGGTTGTCCCAAATGTGTTCAATTGGAATGAGGTTTGGACTCTGTGCTGGCCATGGTAAAGTTCCGATGCCAACTTCGTTAAGGAATTGCATAACCACTCGAGCGACATGACATCGTGCGTTTTTTTGCTGAAGAACAAAGTCGTCGCCAATATATGGCGCAAAAGGAATGACATGTTCTTGAAGAACTTCTTGAACATACCTGTGAGCATCTCCACCGCCTCTAGCAAAAATTACCAGATCCGTACGAGCCTCGTAAGAAATTCCGCCCCATATCATTATTGAGTCTCCTTGATAACCCACAGTTTCCATAAGAGCACAAGAAGCAAACCGCTCTGACGGGCGTCTGGTGGCCATCTGGACATTTTAAAGCAATTCTGTTCTCGTCAAAGAATAAAACATTCTTCCACTGATCCATAATCCACATACTGTATTCACGCGCAAAACAGAGTCTAACTGTTTTGTGATGCGGGCGAAGCTGAGGGGCTCATTAAGGGCGTCTCGCTATAAGATTGCTTTCTGCCAACCTCTTTCACATGGTTCTCTCGCTGACCTCCACATTTCCAACCTTACCAAGACGAGTACGGGCTTCAACAGCGGTACAGAACCGATCTCTTAAAATCGTGCTCACAACAAAACGATCGTCCCTCATTGAAGTGCAGCAATGGCGGCCCTGACCAGGCCTTCTGGTGTAAGAACCTGTCTCTCGAAAACGCCTTATGACATCTCTGACTGTTTCACGAGCAGCACCAAGTATTCCAGCAATACGACGTTGACTATAACCTTCATCAGATAGAACTACAGCCTTGGCTACTGATTCTGCTCCCAATGGTATTGTTTCAAATAAAACTGTTTTGAAATTGAAAATACACCAACATTAAACAAGCCAAATTGGAACCAAATTACTAATAAAAAGCGAAATAATGACAGCACTGACAGTTAAACATTAATTTACTGTCAAAATGTCACGTCATATCAATTAATGTCAAAAAGTGACGAAAATATCCGAAAATTTCAGAAATAAATAAAAATAATTGGATGGGCGGTTAATTCTGCCGGTGAGTGTATTAGTAAAAACTATAAAACTTGAAAAATAATTATACGATACCTTAATAAATTTTTGAGGGCCATCTTTAAATACTCTTTTTCACTAAATCGGTTGAACTGAAATTTTGGAACCTAAACATGACGTGTGTATATCGGGTGGCAATAAGACTAAGACCAATGTTAATGTCACCTCATTTATGAAGCTGTTTGGATCAAATTTGGGATAAATATACTAGACATAATTTCGAACATAAAATGTTTCTAAAGTAAAACAAAGTTAAAATACTTTAATTTTAACTGGTCACCGGTCAATTAGTAATTAGAATTTAACCAGGTCTAATTCATTATATCAACATTAGAAATTAAAATTCTCGTAATATAAAAATTAGCTAAAATTCGCAAATAAAAAAATCAAAAATCGCACCAGGCAATACCTACACGAATTTTTACCTACTACCTATAGAGCCAATCTTAAAATGTCGTCTTGTTCTTATACAATAGACACCTAAAATTCTTCCAGACTTTGTGTCCATTCATCTAAACGTTTTTACGAGCTATAAAAACAGCGCTACATCAATCATTCGGACCCGAACACAAAAATATTTACGAAAAAGTCGAACCACATATCTATCGAAAGGGAATGTCATCGGTATAGCAAATAGTCCATGGGCTAATTGTATATTACTTTGGTTACTTACCATGCTTATGACAATCTCTATAAGTTAATCGCTATCATCACATTCATTATATTCTTTTTCTAAATATAATTTCATGGTACCTGGTTAGTATCGATAAAATTTTGGAAATTTCAGCCCATGTCATTCAAATTCTTTACTGAAGTGTTACTTTTAATGCCAAGAGATTAAAAAAAGTTTCATCCCATTAACAGCATATTTCTCCTCGTTATTTATTGATTAAATTTAATTCGTTCAATGTTAAAGTGCATCAATTTTGTTAGAAGCATAAGGCTTATTTCTATTTTTTGTAAATAATATAACTTTTTTTTATTCAAAATTTAATCTACGAAGTGCGTATTTACCATTTTATATGCCGTGACCTTATTTATGGTATAGTAACTTTTAATGCACTCATCTTTTATTCAGACTATAGTATAGGCAATATACATTACAATGTCATATTGATTTATTTTTCTATTAAAAAAATGTATACTAAATTTTTATTTTAAACATTTTAAACATGAAAAAAGTTATTCTATTTCATAACTTATGAATCGCCTTTTATTTTTTTCTGATGGTTGGACTAGTAGTGCCGTGATAATAAAACTTGTAATCGAGGTCTAGCTTTATAAAAATGTAAAAAATTATCCTTTTTTCACTATTTTTGACTGATACTCGGTCTTTTGCCTTATTAGACTATTAGTCAAAAATTTATCAAAAATTTATAAAAAGTTTATTAAAAATTTATCAAAAATTTACCAAAAATTTATCAAAAATTTACCAAAAATTTATCAAAAATTTACCAAACATTTATCAAAAAATGTATACCGACTTTTTATTTTAAATAGGGGTAAAGTTTTTTTGAAAAAGAATCTATAATATATGTATAATCTCACGAAAACAGTATTATCTCGAAAATTTGTTTAAAAGTATTAACCAAATTTTTGTGATCAGTATTTAAAGAGTTCAATTTTGAAAAAAAAAATTTAAAGATTCTGATTTTTTGACTACAGCAGAACCTTCCTTCTTTGATATAAACTTCCAATAATAATGATATTGATTTTAAAACCAAAAGAAGATTTATTTTTATTTCTTTTCTCTTCGCAACTGGTGACAATGAGACAGTTATTCTATCTGCTTGTTATATGTGTTTGAGATCAATTGATAGGACGTGGGTTAGGTTTTTAAATAACTTGAATAACTATGAAAAAGAAGTTGGGCACAACTATATTTAAAGCTTACTACACTTGACTCTAGATTAGTGATAAAAATATAGAAAATCACTAACCACTAACAAATAATATTTAAACCATTCTTTAGATAAGGTAGCTATCAAATTCTAATTCACATAAGTTTTACTAAATTCAAATGTAAGATGATTTATTGAATAAGCACTTATCTTTTGGTAATTTAAGTTAATATACGGAATGTAGAACTAGGTTATCGCATGGTATATCCTCAGGCAACTTCCACAAAGGGATTCGGGATCCTTATTCGTAATTCTGCATAATTCTGCAACGTGAATGATCTTGTGATATATGGTATTCAAACTTGAACTCGAAATTGTTTAGGGATTGAACCAAAACGTCTTGAGATGAATCCAAAAAACATCTAGAGATAAATCCAAATCACGTCTAGAGATGAACCAAAAAACTGTCTTCAGATTGAACCAAAACCGTCTAGATATAGCCATGCTAAAAAGGGTTAAAATATTAAGATAGGAAATAGGAAATTTGAACAGGATCTAGATATTTATTGTTGATATTGAGGTTATGTTCAAAACTTGACAATTTATTTAAGAAATCCTTGTAGAAAATATATATTTTTAACAATATATCAATATTACAACTTACCTTATAAAATCAGATGGATTTTAAGAATATTAAAAATCATTTAAAACTAGATGACTGAGGTAAATTAAATTAATTGTGATCTATTTGATATCTTCAAATGAAATAAAATATGAACTTTTGACACAAGGTATAAACGACAAATGACATTTGAGTAAGAGGTGATTGTGTCGAAATAACGGTTCCAACCGTTACAACTTGTTTTATAATGTTCAACTCTATGCATCTGGTTACATAAAGTAGATAATTTTGGCACGTGCTGCGATTAAGCTCACTTTATTTGTCAAACTTAGAAAAATCAGTTTAAAAGTATAACTTGAGGCTTTCATTTACTGTAAACTCCATTAAAGAATGTTTAATCCACTAAAAATCTGCAACACAGAACTACAAAAATAATAATATCTCAAAAATATAACTAACTAAAACTAACTAATATCTATAATAAATTTTTTATCGATCATGAAGTTCACGGCAACAAAAATTATATATAATAACAATAATTATTGCTCTATCTAAAAAGCCTTCTTTAATAGATATGTTAAATAAAGATTTGAATAAGGAAGTTGGATTATTTCGTATATTACACACTCTTAAAAGCGAGTAGAGTACCTTGTGCCGATACTTTCTAAAAATCTATATATTTTGACTAGAATTATTGACTCTGACGCAAGTACTAAAATCGGGTGCCACCTCTCAAATACCCAGCACCCGAAAATCTCCGCCAAAATCTCACCTGCTCCCTCGCACAATACCCAGACATCATCCCTTCATACAAGGGCATGTGTGAGACTATTTTGTCCTCGCGCAAGGGAAAAGCGCCCTTAGGGAACCCGTTTAGAAGATCTAGTGAGCCGGTGCAGCGGCACGCGTCTGCTGAACGTCGAATGACCGTTACAGGATGCATCCCAGTCAGCCTGGAGTAGAACAATTGCCAGAAAACAGCTGCACGTGCCCTCTAGGAAGTTTTTGATTTCGGTGTACGGGATGGATGCATGGCTGGTTCGAGTGGGCTGGTTTAGCAAGTGGCGGTTTTATCCACGACAAATGCATATGTTTTCAATGCGTAAATTCGTTATAAATTTTTCAAAGGGTGGTCTATATACCTGGTGTGTACTTAGTAATATTATATTACAATAAGGGATAGAAGTTTTGTAGATTCACCTTTGTACGTCTAATTTCTGTAACGATTGGTTTTTAATTTTTTTTTTCTTTATAATTTGCTATATTATTAAACAATTTCTTTTAAAATTCGCACATACTATTATTCACGTATTTCCTCTTCTGCAAACTCCAACCCAAACAAAGCTGAATCTTGCTAACACTGTCTGTATGTTAATTGATTAAAAAATCTTGATCGAAACGGAATTTCATATCTATAGTTGATTAATTGAACTACCAGTTCGAAGGCATATTTTGAAAAGGTCTAAGTTGAAATGCGTGATGTGTAACTGAAATATATCAGATAACGCTAAAATCAAAACATTGTATGGTTTATTAATGAATAAATATAGGTCAGTTTCTATCTGCGAATCGAACAGATCTATAATCAAACATTTAATTGAATAAAGAGAGCCAAATCATCACATTAAAGTTGCAATGTGATGTAATTATTAATTCCTATGGATCGGAGGACAGGGTTGGATTTACGAGAAGTCGATTTTTGGAAACTACTAATATAATATTTTCATCAATGATATCTCGAGTGTAATTAAAGAGCAGTTTTTACTGTATGCAGATGATTTAAAATTATACAAGCGTGTGACAAGTATTGGCGACTGTGAACAACTTCACATGAACTTAAATCTAGTGTTTAAAGTTGAATTTTTTTTTAAATCTAGTGGTTGAATGATGTAATAATAAACTTGAACTTAACCCAATTAAATGTAAAGTTACTTTAAAAACCGACCAAATAAAATATAATTATTTAATAGATAATTTAATAATTTAATTTTTGATCCCGGATTGACCTTTATATGTCACATAGATAAAATGATTGAAACATCGTATCGTATGTATGGTTTTACAACTCGCTGTACCAGGGATTTCAAAAATGTAGCCACATTAAAAACGTTTATATTAGTCCATTTTACCAACTTCACACAAATCGAATTGAAGCAGTTCAAAGGCGGTTTCTAAAATTACTGTGTTTAAAGGAGGACGGTGTTTATCCGCCAATTGAAGTACCACACCAAAATCTTCTTTAAAGATATCACTTTTAAAGCCTCATAAAAAGACGTGAATACCATTGTTATGTGTTAGGTTTCAAAATTGTTAACGGTTTAATTGATTCTCCTGAACTGTTGAGAAAAATTGATATCTGCATTTCGAGAGTGTCCTCTAGAAATTCTGACATATTTTACATATCTGTACCTCGCACAAATGTTCTGAAAAATTCTCCATTTTATACTATTAGCCGCGTTGTGAATAGTGTGAGTAGTGACATTGACATCTTCTTATGCAAACTTAGGGAAATAAAATATCATTTCCTAACTTAAAAAAAAAATTGTATTGTATTGTATTTTACCTACTAGCTGTTTACAAATTTTTGTATATTTTGTACCACTTAGTCTACATAAAGTATATGTTCTTTTATTCCTGCTCTGTAATTGGAATTGACTGTAGAGCATTGTAATAAATAAATAATAACAGTTTGACTGTCCAAAATAAAAACCATGCAACTACTTTTTTTATAAAACTGAGAAAAATGAGATTTTGTGTTTTTGATGAAGCCGCTTAAAGTAAATCGCCTAATGGAAAAAAAAATGTCACTGCTTCTTGTATATTTGACATGAGAATAATTTCTACAAATGTTTTCTTATTTATCTACTAAATTAGAAGATGGCCGTAAGAAAAACGGTTTCTATTTTGAATTTTTGTTGTTATTTAGTGCCACCAGTACATAAAAAACCAAGTAATTGCTATTACTATTTTCTTATACCGCAAGCCCTGGTAAAGAAATATTTTGTTTTTACTTAAAAACCCAGTAAGTGGCTATACTGCTTTTATATTTATAATTAATTTAAAATATTTCCTAAACAAACCATGGGTCTTATTTTTTTATCTTTTTAATATATTTAACACATCAAATACCAAAATAAAATAAAAGTCATTTACCAGTTTTAATACTATATTATATTCGAAACGAACAAAAAGCAAGTCTTAAAAAATAGTATTATTTTTAATGCTTATGATCAACCTAAAACTTACATTAGTTTGTACTATAGGTATCACAAAAATTAGACTTAAACTGTAGTAAGAATAAAATTATTGGAAATAACAGCTGACCCATTAGCTAAGTTGTATTAATATATATTAATGTTTGAACCTAGGTGTCCCAAAACCTTAACTAAAATAAAATTATTCGCCTTCTAGTTCAAGCTGCTCATTGTTGGTTAAATCAGTTAAAACTTCAGATTACGGTAAATTAACCCAAAAATTTCGTCTATTTTCGGGCATTATAGGAACCAAAGCATTTAAAATGTTTTGCTTTTTTTGTGCGTTAATTTCGCTAGAAGGCAATGTTTTTACCTTTGTAATTCTGCTTTATATTTTTGTTTTTTGAACCAATCAATTGTTTTAGAATCATCGCTAAAATTGTAAATGGTAAAATGGTAAATTTTCCTTTTTCAAAAGTTACTTCAACAACATTTGACAGGACAAATTCTTTAATAGGGTCATCACTTTTTTTGTACTTCTTTTTTTATTTTTAAATATGTGAATTTTTCCAAAAGTAATATTTTCAACCCTTTTCTAGCAGATTCGGCAGTTTCAACCAAGTCCTTAAAATCATAGACATTACGTTTTCTTAGAATTTTCTTTTCAATGTTGCCATGGATTCCATCTACGGTCACGTGAGTGTGGCCCTTAGTTAGGTATTTTAAAGTTACATTTCTATGCCCTTCTGGGGAATTAACAACAAAAACTAAAAAAGAGTAAATGACATAATTTTTATTTTGGCCTGAGCCGTTATCGGCTTAAAAGACAAATTCTTCTGCATCTCTTTCAATTTCTATCACTTGCAAAATTGCATCCACAATAGATTCCGCTTTGCGACTTCCCAAAGCCTCGTGCCAAAAAACACAATAACTACTGTTATTTAAATCCGGCTTTAATGTTGCAAATGTTTCATTAAATACAATTAACTTACTTGTGAAGAAACATGATATATACTCTGACATAATAGGCTAGATGATTACTTTTTGCAAGTCCATTGAGTAAAATCTATATTTTTGGAATGACCAAGAGTCTCTTTTATATTCAACTCTTGCATTTTGTGCCCTTTTTTGTGCTTTTTCAGGTCCTCATTTTCAGCTTCTTTTATTTCATTTTGTAAAACTCATTCAGTCCTCACATTTGCCTGACTTTGCATATAGAAACGTATTCAAATCCTTAATCATCTTTCTATAAGTTTCCACGGAGCATTTCATATTTGAATTTTTTTTAAAAATCCCTAAACATGAAATTTACGTTTAGATCGCGAGACAGATATTTAACATTTGGAGCATTTTTTCTTCTGTAGTGGCTAACACAAGGATGAAAGGAATTTATGTGAGTTATAATAGGAGTTTTATCAATTTCCAAATGTTGTTTGGGGTAAATACCATCTTTCCACATGGTTCATCCTTTATTGCCGCTTAGAAATGTATATCTGCAAACTTTTTCTTCTCTTCCATCTGGTAGTGATAATGAATACACTCTAGAATCTTTTCTAGGTTTTTTAGCATAAATTAATCTACTTTTAACCGGAACCAGTGTAACATGCTTGCTTATCCACTTTCTTCGAGCTGCCTAGCCCAAGGACCAAAAAACTTCTCAAATTTTTTTCTTACTTCCTCCGTAAGTTCACTACATTGTTGCATGCATTTTCTGTTGCATTTTTTTAATATTTCATGTTCCTTTTTAGCTATTTCAAGAATAGTTTTTGTCTCGTTTTGAGAAAAATTTTTTGTTTTGAACTATTATTTTTCCACGTTCATTATTTTTTTGTTGTTTGTTATTATCTTGTTGTTTTCAATATCTAGTTCAGCTTTTCTTTTCCATTTATATCTTCCGTCTCCATCGTCATATTTTGATCTTTAAAAACTTTTTCTACGTGTTTTTCTTCTTTATCTTCATCGTGTTATTCAGTGCAGGATTTTGTTTTTTCTTCCTTCTTCTAAAATAGAAAATATCGTGAGAATGAGCAACATGTTGATTCTGCAGGTACCTACATTATGGTAAGTGACCAATAATTTAAAATACTTACCTCAATATTATTTTTATCCTGTCTTTCCACTAAAATGTTTTTCTTATTTGCATTGGGGCTAGTTAAAGTTTTCTGTGTGCTTTTCTTTCCATCTATATTTTCACTAGAACCTTTTTTTCTTTCTCTCTTGCCAATTCTAAAACAATAAATTATTTAGAAAAGACACTTAGGTACACTTTGCTTGTTAGGTACTATTATGGAATTTTTAAATTACTTGCTGTGCTTATATGTTTTAAACTTTTGAAATCTTATGTACCTTACTCTTTGACATATGGAAAGATTGGGCAATATATACTTTAATACTGTTTCTTGCTAAAATTTCCCTTATCTGTTTAACATAATTTAAAAAATATCTTGAGCGTTTTCAATGTGTCTTTTTTTTATCTAATGTTCCCGTTTCTGTAAACTGACTTACCCAGCTTAAAATACAATTTTTTTCAAAAAAATTTCTAAATCTTCTTTGTGTATGTGTAGTGAATCTACTTTCATTAAAGTAAAAGACACCGGGCTTTTTCTCTTTTGGTAAACATTTTGTTTAGTACTTGCTTCCTCTTGTACTAATTAATACAAATATGACACTTCTGTCAACTCGATTTTCATTAATCAGCACCCTTGATAAATCATTTATTAAGTCATTTATATATCATCCAAAGCTTCGTAAGTCAATTTACAAAAACAGTACTATTAAATAGAAAAAAAAAGATATACATTATGAAAACGCAAAGTAGAATGCACAAACCATCTTCTTAGAAATTATTGCACAAATTTGCGTGATCTTGCGAAAAAAATGCAGTTCAAAAAACAAAATAGTAAGTCCAGGACTAAAAAGAATGTTAAATGATAGGATTTTCAAGTTACGAGTGGGAATTAAATCGGCTGTAAATTATCATAGAAAAAATACCAGTGATATTGTTGACAACATGAAGAAATTAACTGCAGACATTAAAAACTCTTCTTACCACACATTTGGAAATTATTCAAACTGTGCACAATATTTTTGTAAAAGAGAACAAAACGACAGAGATTTTGTGACAGAAATGGAAGAATGCGGACTAATGGATGACATTGTATCTACTTGTAATAGGCTGATTCAAAACAGCCAGTTTATTATGAAACAAGACTAATAATGCTGCAGAGACATATAATTCAATCGTAGCTAAATAAAATAAACTCACAATTTTGGTTCAAAAAGGTTATTTTTTTATACCCCGAAGACGAATATTTTTAAAACATTTGTGTTTTCTTCTCGTAGTGCGTAGAGAGTTTCAGTGGTTTGTATTTTTGTTCTAGTCTACTCTTATTTGAGTTTAGCTGGAGTGCTTTATAAGGGGTAAAGTTTAAATAAAAAAAGTAAATATATGCAAATAGTGAAATAGATCTGTATCGCTAGTTGATCCTAGCAGATCGAGGAAGAGATAAGATAATAATTATCCATCGTACAAGTTGAGCCGGTCAAAAAATAAAAAATCCCTCGGCTACGGCAACAAATCAGAATAAAATCGAACGTATCGGTTAATGGGATATTAGGAATTTGATATGAAATCGCACCGAATTGAAAGCAAAAGGTCTGAGGTCTTTCCACTTCTCGCCATACTTATTACACACTTTCAAAGTCGTGGGCGATAATTCAAAATTTTTAGCGAGATAATAAACATGTCAGCTTATAAAAATAACTTTAATTAAGTCATGGTCGTTGAGATGGTCTTCCTGATAATGTGTACACGGAGAAAACGGTTTTAAATTGGCGATTGAAATGTCTTTCTACAAATGTTAATTAATAGTAGCAATATATTTTTAAGTTTTAATATATAAACTGTAGAAAGAAAACGTAAGCATAGCGAGTAAAAATGGCTAAAAACTTAGTGATTTGAAAATGACGGTGTTACATCGGGAACTAAAAGATCGTGAGATGGAGACGACAAGAAAGAAAGCCGAGCTGGTCGAGCTCGCTTAAAGAGGCACTAGTAAGTAAAGGTTTGGATCAGAACCTATTGTCTGAGGATACGTCTTCTATAATTTTTTAAGGTAGTAATATCTCATCCTTAGAAAATAAAGTTCCTTCTGATATTTCTTCCAAGGAACCTAATGTTTCTTTTAACATTTCTTCCTTAGAGAATAAAGTTTCTTCCTTAGAAAAATAAGAGTTTCATCTGATATTTTTTCCTTAGAAGAAAAGTGTCTTATATCTTCTATGAAAACTAAAACAACTGCGGATTCTTTTATAAAAATATAATATTTCTTCCTTAGACAATAAATTTTCTCTTTTAGAAAATAAAGGATGCGTCTTCTATAATTTCTTCTATGGAAGTAATATCTCATCCTTAGAAAATAAAGTTCCTTCTGATATTTCTTCCATGGAAACTAAAGTTTCTTTTGACATTTCTTTCTTGGACAATAAAGTTTTTTCCTTAGAAAATAAAGTTTTAGAAAATAAAGTTTCGTCTGATATTTCTTCCTTAGAAGAAAAGTGTCTTCTAATTATCTTCTATGAAAACTAAAGCAGCTGCTGTTTCTTCTATAAAAATATGATATTTCTTCCTTAGAAAATAAATTTTCTTCCTTAGAAGAAAAAGTGTCTTCTAATATGTCTTCTATGAAAATTGAAACAACTGCTGATGTTTCTTCTATAAAAGTATATTTCTTCCTAAGAAGAAAAAGTGCTTTCTGAAATGTCTTCTATGGAAATTAAAGACTCCTCTCCTAATATCTCTTCTACATATAAAAAATAAAATTTCTTCTCTAAATTCTCTAAATTCTCTAAATTCTCTAAATTCTCTAAATTCTCTAAATTCTCTAAATTCTCTAAATTCTCTAAATTCTCTAAATTCTCTAAATTCTCTAAATTCTCTAAATTCTCTAAATTCTCTAAATTCTCTAAATTCTCTAAATTCTCTAAATTCTCTAAATTCTCTAAATTCTCTAAATTCTCTAAATTCTCTAAATTCTCTAAATTCTCTAAATTCTCTAAATTCTCTAAATTCTCTAAATTCTCTAAATTCTCTAAATTCTCTAAATTCTCTAAATTCTCTAAATTCTCTAAATTCTCTAAATTCTCTAAATTCTCTAAATTCTCTAAATTCTCTAAATTCTCTAAATTCTCTAAATTCTCTAAATTCTCTAAATTCTCTAAATTCTCTAAATTCTCTAAATTCTCTAAATTCTCTAAATTCTCTAAATTCTCTAAATTCTCTAAATTCTCTAAATTCTCTAAATTCTCTAAATTCTCTAAATTCTCTAAATTCTCTAAATTCTCTAAATTCTCTAAATTCTCTAAATTCTCTAAATTCTCTAAATTCTCTAAATTCTCTAAATTCTCTAAATTCTCTAAATTCTCTAAATTCTCTAAATTCTCTAAATTCTCTAAATTCTCTAAATTCTCTAAATTCTCTAAATTCTCTAAATTCTCTAAATTCTCTAAATTCTCTAAATTCTCTAAATTCTCTAAATTCTCTAAATTCTCTAAATTCTCTAAATTCTCTAAATTCTCTAAATTCTCTAAATTCTCTAAATTCTCTAAATTCTCTAAATTCTCTAAATTCTCTAAATTCTCTAAATTCTCTAAATTCTCTAAATTCTCTAAATTCTCTAAATTCTCTAAATTCTCTAAATTCTCTAAATTCTCTAAATTCTCTAAATTCTCTAAATTCTCTAAATTCTCTAAATTCTCTAAATTCTCTAAATTCTCTAAATTCTCTAAATTCTCTAAATTCTCTAAATTCTCTAAATTCTCTAAATTCTCTAAATTCTCTAAATTCTCTAAATTCTCTAAATTCTCTAAATTCTCTAAATTCTCTAAATTCTCTAAATTCTCTAAATTCTCTAAATTCTCTAAATTCTCTAAATTCTCTAAATTCTCTAAATTCTCTAAATTCTCTAAATTCTCTAAATTCTCTAAATTCTCTAAATTCTCTAAATTCTCTAAATTCTCTAAATTCTCTAAATTCTCTAAATTCTCTAAATTCTCTAAATTCTCTAAATTCTCTAAATTCTCTAAATTCTCTAAATTCTCTAAATTCTCTAAATTCTCTAAATTCTCTAAATTCTCTAAATTCTCTAAATTCTCTAAATTCTCTAAATTCTCTAAATTCTCTAAATTCTCTAAATTCTCTAAATTCTCTAAATTCTCTAAATTCTCTAAATTCTCTAAATTCTCTAAATTCTCTAAATTCTCTAAATTCTCTAAATTCTCTAAATTCTCTAAATTCTCTAAATTCTCTAAATTCTCTAAATTCTCTAAATTCTCTAAATTCTCTAAATTCTCTAAATTCTCTAAATTCTCTAAATTCTCTAAATTCTCTAAATTCTCTAAATTCTCTAAATTCTCTAAATTCTCTAAATTCTCTAAATTCTCTAAATTCTCTAAATTCTCTAAATTCTCTAAATTCTCTAAATTCTCTAAATTCTCTAAATTCTCTAAATTCTCTAAATTCTCTAAATTCTCTAAATTCTCTAAATTCTCTAAATTCTCTAAATTCTCTAAATTCTCTAAATTCTCTAAATTCTCTAAATTCTCTAAATTCTCTAAATTCTCTAAATTCTCTAAATTCTCTAAATTCTCTAAATTCTCTAAATTCTCTAAATTCTCTAAATTCTCTAAATTCTCTAAATTCTCTAAATTCTCTAAATTCTCTAAATTCTCTAAATTCTCTAAATTCTCTAAATTCTCTAAATTCTCTAAATTCTCTAAATTCTCTAAATTCTCTAAATTCTCTAAATTCTCTAAATTCTCTAAATTCTCTAAATTCTCTAAATTCTCTAAATTCTCTAAATTCTCTAAATTCTCTAAATTCTCTAAATTCTCTAAATTCTCTAAATTCTCTAAATTCTCTAAATTCTCTAAATTCTCTAAATTCTCTAAATTCTCTAAATTCTCTAAATTCTCTAAATTCTCTAAATTCTCTAAATTCTCTAAATTCTCTAAATTCTCTAAATTCTCTAAATTCTCTAAATTCTCTAAATTCTCTAAATTCTCTAAATTCTCTAAATTCTCTAAATTCTCTAAATTCTCTAAATTCTCTAAATTCTCTAAATTCTCTAAATTCTCTAAATTCTCTAAATTCTCTAAATTCTCTAAATTCTCTAAATTCTCTAAATTCTCTAAATTCTCTAAATTCTCTAAATTCTCTAAATTCTCTAAATTCTCTAAATTCTCTAAATTCTCTAAATTCTCTAAATTCTCTAAATTCTCTAAATTCTCTAAATTCTCTAAATTCTCTAAATTCTCTAAATTCTCTAAATTCTCTAAATTCTCTAAATTCTCTAAATTCTCTAAATTCTCTAAATTCTCTAAATTCTCTAAATTCTCTAAATTCTCTAAATTCTCTAAATTCTCTAAATTCTCTAAATTCTCTAAATTCTCTAAATTCTCTAAATTCTCTAAATTCTCTAAATTCTCTAAATTCTCTAAATTCTCTAAATTCTCTAAATTCTCTAAATTCTCTAAATTCTCTAAATTCTCTAAATTCTCTAAATTCTCTAAATTCTCTAAATTCTCTAAATTCTCTAAATTCTCTAAATTCTCTAAATTCTCTAAATTCTCTAAATTCTCTAAATTCTCTAAATTCTCTAAATTCTCTAAATTCTCTAAATCTCTAATTCTCTAAATTCTCTAAATTCTCTAAATTCTCTAAATTCTCTAAATTCTCTAAATTCTCTAAATTCTCTAAATTCTCTAAATTCTCTAAATTCTCTAAATTCTCTAAATTCTCTAAATTCTCTAAATTCTCTAAATTCTCTAAATTCTCTAAATTCTCTAAATTCTCTAAATTCTCTAAATTCTCTAAATTCTCTAAATTCTCTAAATGAAATAGAAAATACACTAATTTCCTCGACGGTATCGTGACATTTTTGTACCAGAAGGAGGAAAAACAGAAATAAATTCTCTTGCAAAACAAAAAATTGACACTGGTGACGCTATGCCTATTCGTCAATTAGCTCGAAGATTACCAGAGGCAACGAGAGAGGAGGTTCAAAGGAATAAAGTATGACTGGTAGAAAATAGCTCGCATTACAATAGATATGCTTATTAAAAGGGCAATCACCCCCCTTAACTGCTCGAAGAAATATTAAAATGTATTAAATTATAACCTCGAAATTTTACGATAAAACAAAAAAACAAGATGGCAGCGACGAATACACTTATTTACCCCCTCTCCAAGAAATTTTCCCAGAAACTAGAAAATAGGGGTCCCAGATGCGACCCTTGAGGTACTCAGTAAATAGTAAAAACGGGATTTGATATGAAATTACTTTTATTGAGTAAATTGTCAATTTTTTTAAGGAATTGTATCTCTGGTGATACCAGTATTATTATATTTAATAATAATAATGTAGCAATAATTTGGAATTAATAAAAATTGCTAACACTGCATTATACGAAAACACAGAAGAACACAGAAAAACACAGGAGAACACAGGACAACACAGGAGAACACAGGAGAACACAGGAAAACACAGGAAAACACAGGAAAACACAGAAGAACACAGGAGAACACAGGAAAACACAGGAAAACTCAGGAAAACGCAGGAGAAGAAGTTTTACAAATTAATTGTTAATTGAGATTTTTGATTTGCTCATAGAGCATCAGATCCTTACCAATGGTATATGGAAGTACCCCTGAGGTATCCCCTTTCTAACAAAAAATTAGAATCATAGAAATCGGACGACGTGGTAAAAAATTATCGCTGAACATACATAATAAAAAAAAATATTCCGACGAATTCAAAACATCCTCTTTTTTTGAAGTCGGTTTAAAAACATTTGGGACAGCGCGACTGATGCAAAAGAGGCGACAACACCTTTTAACACGATAGGATTTACTGCTTGCTACCTACCTGTCTCGGTCTCGCCTTCCCAAATATTATTTTTACTCTATAACATCCATTTTTGACACTACAATTTTATTAGTTGAATGATGGAACAGTTCTAGATTAGTGCATTACTTATAGAATCGTTTATAGGATAAAAGTATTCCAAAAGCTCTATAGTAAATTAAAACAAAACTTGTATTGTAAAAGTTCTTAAAACAGTTATTGGTACTTGGACCTTTACTGGGCATTGACGACTCAAAGAAGTAAACTGGGTGTAGTAAAAGATAGTGAGTGAGTGAAGATTCTGTGAGTAAGAGAACGAAACATCAATTCACATTCTGACTAAATGGTTCACAATAAATATTTTAAGTCGTAGTGTATTAACACCGCATACATAACATAATAACATCTTTATCAGAATTTTCTAACATCTAATATAGTAAACTGTACTTTTCTCAGTGTAAAGGTGGTACCAGATCGTTCTTACAGTTAAGATATCATTATAAAAGTAATATATATCGGTATAAATAAATTTGTGGGTGTGTAAAGAAATCTTATTATATTAACCGAAGAACCTGCTGCGGTACCAGCGCTACGCGAGCCGGTACTACTGGCCGGTACGCTTGCTAGTAAGTAGTACCGGGACGCTTAATCACTATACTCTTTCGAAATAGTAAACCAAAGTTGATTTCGCTCGTCTATCTGAACGACTCGCTCTTAAATTATTGGGTATAAATCAAATTATTCGCTTTTTGCGTTCGATCAAGTGGAAACTTAGATACAGGTAAAAAAAAATATCCCGACTGCAATTATCGTAACTATGTAGGTCATGTAGTATCGCAAGAAATATTACTATTTATTTAAGTACTCTAATTTTTCTTCAAAAATAGTAGTACAATTTTGGTTAAATGAGCTAAATGTTGTATATTTAGTTATATTTCTTCCTAATAACAACGATCTGCCAGAAACATCCCATTTAGGTTCTATGTATGTTTCTCTTTCTGGCTTAAATGGTACGTCCCTACGATGTTTCTAAAGAAACGTTTCTGAAATGATTTTTCAAGAACGTTTTAGGAACATCGTAAATATGTATAGGTATTCTATTATCAAATATCAATAAATTATAAAATTACTGCAATCACCAGAAATCTACAATATTATCAAATTCTATCATTAAATTTGAACATTTTGAACAATAATATTTTTATTTCACAAGACAACTGCTTCGGGTCAAATTTATCTTTATTAATTAGTTCATTTATTTCCTTCAAAAAAGAGTTCAAATACGATAAATGAATGCACCCGAAGGGCTCAACAGGAGAGTTCGGTTAATCCTCCGCGAGCTAAAAAAAGACATTATTGATAAAAGTACACGTGATGTAACCTATTTCTTTGCATTCAAAGTGTAACACTGAGCTAGACTACTTATGCAAATATCGTTCGATATATACAAATTGTATGGATGGATCTATATTTTCGATGAAAAGGGAGAGACCTCATATTATTTGCTCGCGGAGTATTAACCGAACGCGCCTACCGTATATTCAGATCCAATGACAATATTGACATATGACAGACAGTTGATTATTTTTGACAGTTGACATTTAAAATGGTTTCTCGCCTCACTTACGAAGTTTGCAAATTTAAAAGTAACTAACAACTTCTTCTCTATAAACTTTAAAATAAACCAAACGTGATAATAGGCGGCCGGATTGATGTGTCTAATTTGTAAGTTTGTTTATTTTTACATTCAAGATATTCAAACCAAAATTTTAATAAAATGTGGCTTTTATACATTCTAGTCATCTTCATCTTTGTTGAAGGCTAGAGTGGAGAGTGGGAATAGTTTGTTCAATGCATAGCCGTAGCGTTAGAAGTGTATGCCCAAGTAACAATGTAAGGACAGTTTAAATTTATTTAGGTTGTAAAAGTGCTTTAATATGTTTAATATTGTTTTAAAGTTACTTTTAGAAAAAATAAAGTCCTTAAAGACCACTTATTCTTATGCAAATAATTTTATAAACTTTTAAAATTAAAATAAAACTATTTGCTCTTAATGTCCTATTGATCTTATACTGGTTTTATAATGCTTTTTACATTGGCTTAAATAGCAAGTTGGTTTTAAAACAATCTATTTTGGAACAAATAGTTTTAATGTAGTTTTATGGAGTACCCTTGATATATCTTCTCAAAGGACTAGTTCACCAAATGTGACTAATTTTAAATTTTCTATCTCTGGAATATCATGGGTGTATAATAAATATATTACTGGCCCAAGAACACTTTCTCGTGGGACGCCAGCATTTATTGATTAGAGTTTTCCATTTTAACTTTAAACGTTCGCTGTGATAGATATGATTATATTAAATGGACATATTGCACCGAAAAAAAGTTGTTTAATTTAACTAGTAGGCCTTGATGACACCCATCTTTCTTCGTACCTGTTGTCTAAGTCTATTTAATTAGTTTTTATTCGCCTCAGTTCTCATTTTTTTGCGGCTCCGTTCGAGCCTTTCTTTTGTTTTGTTTTAAATCCCTTTGCTTTTTAGGGCAATTAATACCTATGGTTTTCCTTTGTATTAACGGAGTATTATTCCATGCAGCTTGTTGGATATTAACCATAAATAATTCTGTTTCTGTATCCAAATCTTTCATCGTCCTAATTGGGACATTTAATTCAAGTTGAAATCTTTTGCAGTCTGTATGTTTGTACCTCTGTATGTGACTGAGGAAATATGTTCACTCATTGTTAGAAGTATTGGGGAGTGATCATATATTAGTTCTTCAACATCTTCTATCTTAATAAAATTTTATGCAATATGTCTGGTATTTGTTTATATAACGGCCAATATGTAGGTCTTCCCATGGAGTGCCAACTACATTTCAGATCTTTAATAGCCTGGTATAGTTCTTTTCCGTTGGTTATAGTAAGTCTTGAGCCCCAGCAAACATTTTTTGCGTTAAAATCAGCACATATAAATTTTTTACCAAGACTTGACATGCAGTTATTATAGTCTTCTATTTTGAAATTATATCTGGTTGGAAAGTAGGCAGATGCAATAGTGAGTACATATTTTTTGTTATGATATGCTAATAGCTTGTATTTCTTCAGTTTCATTTTCTCTACATTCATAGTGCATTATGTTATATTTTTAATAACAATAATAGAGGCTCCACCTCCGGCAGAATTATTTGGATGAATCGCATTATAAATCTAATATTCCTTCAACATGATGTGTCTCTGTCTCTAAGGTCACTAATAATTTTTCCTGATGTTCCATTCTAGAATCCTAGAATCCAGCCTTTCTAGAACTTTATTGTTAAATTCTTTCTGTTTATATATTTAATTCATTATTTTTTGCAGCTTTGAAATTGTAGGATCCATACTGCTCTCTACTATTGGTTGTATTTCATCAATTGCTTCTTGGGAATACGATATACCAGCTTCCATTAATATTTGTTGTCTTCTTACAGTTTTCTCTAGATTTTCTTGATTCACTTGGCTTACTTTGATTTGTATTTTTGTTTCTTATGATCTGCAGAACTTTTACAGTGGTGCAACTTCTGTAATTAGCTGGTTGTTCCCATCCACAGTGTATGTAATTAGGTGCTGTACTTATTGGTTTTTTACAATATTGGGTTGAATGTTTCCCAGCTCATTTGACGCATCTGTGTTCTCTTTTGAAGTAGTTTTGAGTATTCCCATATTCTTAGCATCTTTTACATTGGGTACTAGTAGAGGTTCTTTGTAGGCTTTGATTTACACTCTCAATAAATTTTTAAGACATCTTCATCTTTGTTAAAGGCTAGAGTGAAGAGTGGGAGCGGTCTTTTTTCTTTTCTTCTCAGGAGCTGACTCACTTCAAGTATTTTAACAACTTTATTTTTTAGATCCTTTTTGATCTGCTCTGGTTGACAAGGCTCGTGGTTTCAATAATAAATAATAAAATTTTATTTAATAATTTATGTGAAAAACATGTTAAAAGCTTTTACCATATAAAAACTTAACCTAAATCTTTCATTATTTAAAATTAATTGAAACCACTCAATTTAAAATTTTCTCACAACTACCTTTGACTATTTATTTTTAAATGAAAACTGTTCAATTTTAGTATTGTTCAGAGCTTGTGTAAGAGATTTTGTTTTGTATTAGGTAATCTAAAAACTCGTCATATTTTTCTGGTTTGTTAATTATAACTGCAGGAGGTTTAATGATTTTAATTTGTTGTTTACCTTATCTGTTAGCATCACTAGCAAACTAATCGCGTTTCTTTTCTTGGCAGTGGCTTAGCCACGGGGGGTTTTGGGGCTCAGAATCCCCCCATGGGGGATCTTATTGGCGCTGACCGCTATTAACTGTTTGTTAACCCCCCATAGTTCTCAGAAACCCTCCATGAAAAATGTCTGGGTACGTCACTGTTTCTTGGTGTCTCTCTCACTTTGATTCACTCTGTTTCACGGCTCAGTTCTTATTTAAATATAAGAGAAAATATTTTTCACACTTTGCATACTTTATAGGAATTTTTCATTTCACCTCAACCTTTAAAAGGACATTGTCGATCAGATAACCAAGATTAAAGATATGTATACCCATCAATTATCAACATATCATGCGCACAATTTAAACCAAATAATTTTATATCTTTATTTATATGCTTTGAACTAACAATTTCTGTGATATCATAAACTTCACAAGCATTCCAACAATTATAAATATCATTATATTAATTAATAAAATTTACTATATAGTTATTTTCTAGAATATCTATGCCTTTAAATTATGATTATTATCCCCACTCGTACTACTTATTTCCGACTTTTACTATTTAGTTTTAGATTGCATTTTTTTTAGATTTTCACATATATTTCCAGAAGGAAAAGTGGTTTAGATTATACTATCATATTTTGGGTCAGTTACCTTGTGGATAATTATTAATTACACACCAGCTATAACTGTTTCACTTTCTAAAAATTAAAATCTGCTCAATTTCCAATTTTCTGCATTTATGTACTTAAATTTAAGAAGACCGAACTTATTTTTGCACAATATACTGTCCATCATCCATCCCAACGATTCTTTTTTGTCAAAAATAATCCTTCCTGTATATATCTCATCATCGACGACTTTGTTCGAAATAATTCAATTATAAGAAAAATGCACCATGCAGGTTTTTTTTGTTGTTACTAAATTCATCCGATTACTTAGTTTTTGTGAAGCCATAAAAAAAGAGCTCGCAAAGTCTTTTTTATGCAGTTATTATTTTAGGGATCCCGACATTTCTTTGAGAAATTATTTCTGGTCTTCGGACCCAATGTGTATGTGCGCGGATTTGGATCAGCCGTCTCGAGTAGGGGAAAGCGGGGCAGTAGAAGTAAAAATAATCAGACATGTCTGTTTTCACCAATCTGTTAAGTAATTCCTATGCTAGGAAATGCTAAATCCGATACTTTTTGTGTAATCCTACTGTAATTTTGTTCACTCTTATTATACGATATTCTGTCAACTGCTCTTACACATTCTTATTTTTTTTAGTTAAGTGATGTACACTTTGTAAAAGTCTATAATTGCCTGGTTCTAAATAGCCTATTTTATAAGCCACAGTTGTTAAAGTGAATGGATCAGTGAGAGTAAATCTAATACTGTCTTAACCCTCTATTGCATGAATTAATTACAGTTTTCAAAACTGCTTCAAAAAATTAAAATTTAAGCTTCTTAATGTAGAAAATAAGGAAATAACATAATTAACTTTTTTTTTGGAAACCCCCACTTCCCCCATTTTTTTTCTATTCCCTTTTGGGTACATTATGCATTCAAAGATAAAAAATCCATTGGTTTTGAACGTTTATTGAAAAAATTTTGCGTAACAAAAAAAATTATTCATTCATGAACTTGGCACTTTTGGCATTTCCCACGAGATTTTCCTTTGCATCCAAGTAGTTTACACCTTTCCCGTTCAACTGTCCATGCTGGCCAATGAGCTATACTATCAGTCTGTAAAAAAGGATTTAGTATAGGTTCTATGTATCTTCTCTTCACTGGTGGTTCAAAAGTTGACTAGCTTGTGCGACCTCGCTTCTGAGATGTAAGCCCCTTGTTGCATAACTATTCAGCTAACATGGTCTTGAATGATAGGAGAGGTATTATTTTATTCTTCACTCCAAGTTGTCGGTTTATTCTTCTATGTAAGAGCCAAGAATTGATAACCACGACATCTACCGTATGATAAAATATCCTATGATACCATTTTCCATTATTGGGTAAAGTCCTATTAGCGAGTCTTGTAAGTCAACGCCTCCCATACGGCGATTATATTGTTTGACTATGTCAGGGCATTCTATCTCCTTCTTGGTGTTTTCAGATTTGAAAAATCTCTATACTTTTGTGACCGGATAAGTTCCACAGTAGTCAGAAATGATTGTAACAATTTTGTTGTCATACCACTGCACACTATGGATGTGGATACCATCAAATTTAGTGGTCTCTTCATTTATTGTTCCTCTTCCTTTATGCTTCTTTACTTTTTCTTACAGATCCTGGTAATTTGGTAATCTATTCACACGAACGGTAGCAACAGAATAAATTTTGCGTTTTGCCGGGTGTGACATAAGTGCCAAGGAAGAAAAGTAATTATAATAAAACAGTTCATAGTGTATATCAGGTGAAATAGGTCTACTCAGACAAAGGACCACATTACTTGAAGCACCCAAATCAGGTTCATTTTCGTCCACTGTATAAACTTGTTTTCCCGAGAACAATTCGAAATTACAAGACATGCCAGAAATTCCACTTAGAACCATCTTGTAACCCCATTTATGGGGCTTCTTAAGGTTATAAGTTTTATGTTTATTCTACCCTTGAATTGAATTATTTGTTCATCACATGACAGATGTTCTTTGAAAGATAAAGCCAAGCAAGCTTTCCTAATAGTTTCTATTACTGGCATAATTTTATCCAAGCTAATTTTATTTTCTGTAGTGTCGCTTTAGTGTAAAAAACTTTTGGTCAATTCGAAACGATTCACTGGCATGACATCGGCAATTTGTGAAATCCTGGTTTGAGGAGACCAAAAGCGTCTAGTAGTAGGTTGTCTAAATATTGACATCCATAAAATTACTCCTATAAATCTTTGAAATTCCTAGAAATTCAAAATTGATCTCAATTCTTTCAGTCACTGATTTTTCCAATAGAACTTGGGTTTAGTAGCTGCCGGTTGTCTTTTAGAAAGTGCTTTGTTATTTTGAGGTGCTTGGGTTCTTCGAGGTGCTTGGGATCTTTTATTGGGTGCTTGGGTTTGAGGTGCTCGGATTCGGGGTGCTCGGATTCGGGGTGCTCGGGTTCGAGGTTTTGGGTTCTTCGAGTTCCTGGGGTAATTCGAGGTACTTGGGTTTTAAATTTTTTGGAGGATTCTCTTCTTCTGAAGACTTGTAGTCTTCTTCTGAAGACTTATCGTCTTCCTCAGAAGACTTGTCATCTATAGAAGACTTATCGTCTTCTTCTGAAGAGTTATCATTTTCTTCAGCAGACAACATAAATTATTGGAGGATCCCTGTATTAATAATTCCTCCGCGTTTGTATCTTCATCTGACAGCTCACTATCTTCACTATCAGTAGGTATTTTTCTGACTCGAAAGTTGTCTGTAGTTTTACTACGTCCATAAAATGATTTCGGGTTCATTGAAAAAATTTTCGGATCCATATTCTGAAAGAAAACCGTTTTATTTACCAACAATAAATACTTTCATCTATTTTACATGAATAAAAATTTCCTTGGTTTATTCGGTCATAAATTTTATTTTCTAACGTTTTCACAGCACTACATTTGTTTTGGAAAACTTTGTTTCCATCTTCGGGTGCAGTCAAAATTTAAAAAACAATTAAAAAACCCATGGGGACGATTACAAACTGTTTAAACATTTTTAAAAAAATTTGTGTTCCTTTTCGGTCACAAATGGCAATAGAGGGTTAATAGAATTTAGGCTATTTTCTCCCATTTTTTTTTTTTATTATTAACTTTTGTTCAGCATCAAATTCTACAGTTTTATTTCCTTGTTTTCTTAATTTATGCCACTCTTTAACCACAGGAGGGTTTTAGGGGATTTTGTGTTTTGAAATTATGAACAAGTACAAATATTTATTTTAATTTTCGTGTTTTGTAATTATACTTTCTGATCAACTGGGGGGTGGTATTGTGTAGAAAGGGGTGACTGAGTCACAATTTATTTGGAAGTTAAATAATAAAGAAACAGGAGTAACAATTACAAAAATATGATGAAATTTTAAGGAAAAATCTAGCTAGATAATGAAAACCAAATCATTATTTGCTCCTACATACTTTGGCATAATAATGTTACTTATTTCGCCTTTGATTATCTTTAAAATCATTAACAATCAAGTTAAATGTCCTCGTATTTTGATGAAATTTTGAAATCTTATGCTAATATTGTTACGAGATCAATAATTTTGTGCAACAGAGATTTTAAAATTAAAATAAACTAAAGAAAAAAAAAATAAATAAATACTAAACTGAGCTTTAGCTTTAGCAATCTATAAAATATTTTAGTTTCAGAACTCTGTCTATGACTGGCTCATTTAATTATAGTAAAATCTGCTAAAAAATGGGCCAGTCGTAATAATATGAATGGTTAGAATAAAAGTTGATGACATGATCAGCTTGAGTCGGTTTTCTAAAAATATTAAAATCAATTCAAATGTATTATAGGTATTATCTAACTTTTTGGTGTTATTGCAATACTATTACGCTGTTCTCCCCTATCGCTTAGTGCAAGCATAAAGCCCGCGGCAAAAAGCCAAGTAAAAAGAAATACCTGTCCATTCTTTTGGCACAAAGAACACCAACAAAAGCCATAAGCAATGCTTTTTCATTCAATGGAATAAACTTTGCCTACCTGTCATTTTGATTTGGCAAGTCGAGAAATATATTTCACCTCGACCTATCATTGTCAACCGTTGAACGAAATTTTTGGCCATTGTTCGAAATGGTTCCATTCATTTTTACAGATAAAAACGAGATGATAAACTCGTGGATACAATAACGCTGAAATTCGTTTCTGGGGATTTTCGCTTTTTAATAGTGTCAACATTGAATTTTTATTATAAATTATATTATTTTAAATAAACTTTGATTATCATTCATAGTACAAAAGATATAAGTAATGGCCAATTGTGTCTCAGCCCATTATAAGGTCGCCAAAGCCCTAAAACATTTCTTAAAAGCTTTCACGGTTGTTTTTGGTTTTTAGTGTTTTAAGGTTTTAAGGTTTTAAGGTTTTAAGGTTTTAAGGTTTTAAGGTTTTAAGGTTTTAAGGTTTTAAGGTTTTAAGGTTTTAAGGTTTTAAGGTTTTAAGGTTTTAAGGTTTTAAGGTTTTAAGGTTTTAAGGTTTTAAGGTTTTAAGGTTTTAAGGTTTTAAGGTTTTAAGGTTTTAAGGTTTTAAGGTTTTAAGGTTTTAAGGTTTTAAGGTTTTAAGGTTTTAAGGTTTTAAGGTTTTAAGGTTTTAAGGTTTTAAAGTTTTAAGGTTTTAAGGTTTTAAGGTTTTAAGGTTTTAAGGTTTTAAGGTTTTAAGGTTTTAAGGTTTTACGGTTTTAAGGTTTTAAGGTTTTAAGGTTTTAAGGTTTTACGGTTTTAAGGTTTTAAGGTTTTAAGGTTTTAAGGTTTTAAGGTTTTAAGGTTTTAAGGTTTTAAGGTTTTAAGGTTTTAAGGTTTTAAGGTTTTAAGGTTTTAAGGTTTTACGGTTTTAAGGTTTTAAGGTTTTAAGGTTTTAAGGTTTTAAGGTTTTAAGGTTTTAAGGTTTTAAGGTTTTAAGGTTTTAAGGTTTTAAGGTTTTAAGGTTTTAAGGTTTTAAGGTTATAAGGTCTTAAGGTTTTAAGGTTTTAAGGTTTTAAGGTTTTAAGGTTTTAAGGTTTTAAGGTTTTAAGGTTTTAAGGTTTTAAGGTTTTAAGGTTTTAAGGTTTTAAGGTTTTAAGGTTTTAAGGTTTTAAGGTTTTAAGGTTATAAGGTCTTAAGGTTTTAAGGTTTTAAGGTTTTAAGGTTTTAAGGTTTTAAGGTTTTAAGGTTTTAAGGTTTTAAGGTTTTAAGGTTTTAAGGTTTTGAGGTTTTAAGGTTTTAAGGTTTTAAGGTTTTAAGGTTTTAAGGTTTTAAGGTTTTAAGGTTTTAAGGTTTTAAGGTTTTAAGGTTTTAAGGTTTTAAGGTTTTAAGGTTTTAAGGTTTTAAGGTTTTACGGTTTTAAGGTTTTAAGGTTTTAAGGTTTTAAGGTTTTAAGGTTTTAAGGTTTTAAGGTTTTAAGGTTTTAAGGTTTTAAGGTTTTAAGGTTTTAAGGTTTTAAGGTTTTAAGGTTTTAAGGTTTTAAGGTTATAAGGTCTTAAGGTTTTAAGGTTTTAAGGTTTTAAGGTTTTAAGGTTTTAAGGTTTTAAGGTTTTAAGGTTTTAAGGTTTTAAGGTTTTAAGGTTTTAAGGTTTTAAGGTTTTAAGGTTTTAAGGTTTTAAGGTTTTAAGGTTTTAAGGTTTTAAGGTTTTAAGGTTTTAAGGTTTTAAGGTTTTAAGGTTTAAAGGTTTAAAGGTTTAAAGGTTTAAGGTTTAAGGTTTAAGGTTTAAGGTTTAAGGTTTAAGGTTTTAAGGTTTTAAGGTTTAAAGGTTTTAAGGTTTTAAGGTTTTAAGGTTTTAAGGTTTAAGGTTTTAAGGTTTTAAGGTTTTAAGGTTTTAAGGTTTTAAGGTTTTAAGGTTTTAAGGTTTTAAGGTTTTAAGGTTTTAAGGTTTTAAGGTTTTAAGGTTTTAAGGTTTTAAGGTTTTAAGGTTTTAAGGTTTTAAGGTTTTAAGGTTTTAAGGTTTTAAGGTTTTAAGGTTTTAAGGTTTTAAGGTTTTAAGGTTTTAAGGTTTTAAGGTTTTAAGGTTTTAAGGTTTTAAGGTTTTAAGGTTTTAAGGTTTTAAGGTTTTAAGGTTTTAAGGTTTTAAGGTTTTAAGGTTTTTAACTTTCAGTTTATTAGGTTTTTAGGCAGTAGCTTGATTAAATATTTCCAAATCGGTGGATAGGGAGGTGAAGATTAATAGAATAGACAGCATGATCACCTATTACGCCATTAGGCTTTGTCTTATGAATATATGTTTAAAAATGAGCTATACAAAACTAAACCATGCGATTTAGCTGATTTAAGGAGAAGAAGAAAAAGAAGAAGAAGAAGAAGAAGAAGAACGTTTGAGATTACGTCAGTCACGCCTCAGATGTTGATTAACGTTAGAAGACAATTTTATTTATGATTATAACGCTGCGAGGATATTCTAGGCATGCATTTTAAACATCTCCTACATTAAGAATGATAGTTTTGATATTTGTTAACATCAAGAATGAAATTTTATTAGTATTTTATTTATTTTTTACTGTAAATTTTTGCAATTAATTTAAAAACCACATATTTGAATAGACAATAAAGAGACCTTTTAAATGAGGTATCACAAGCCCCTAACTTCATATTTACAAATTTGTAGAAGGTAGAGGTTACACTTTAACGTTGCATTTTATAATCTAAAATTGATGTTTAAGGATTTTTTATAAACATTCACAGTCATTGAGCTGTATTCCATTTGGCTGTTACACACTGTATAATCTACAAAAAATTGCATGTACCTAATTTATTTTTAGTTTTCTTTGGTTTTGGTTTAATTTTTGTACTGTCAGTGACCTGACAACATCACGGACCTTAGTGGTGTATTTAGATTGCGTCAAAAAAGTGGCAGATGACAGAACGCGGGATCACTTTGGCCCAGAGAACAGGACACCACCTATTTACTATAGTGATGGGATCAACCGAATTATTATACACTGGAGTGATGAGTATTCGAGTGATTTCAATGATGGGATTATCATTCAAATGATCTACCACTCAAGTGCTAGGAGATTTCCGGATTTTTATACCAATATCTATCAATATCAATATCAGTATAACAAAAATGAGGTTGAGACCGAAAATTCCATTGCTTAAGAACATTTTAATAACAGTGTAGAACTTGTAAAAACAAGTCTGGTAATATTATCTACCTACCTAAATCAACAGTAAAATGTATCCATCCAGTATTTTCAATAGTTGTATTTAAAACTCTCAAGTCACTTCAAAGAATATTTAAATTAATTAATTAAGTATTTTATTTTTATTATTTCTCATTTCATTTCACTCGGCACTCGATACGATCGTTAGTGTATGTATTTGAATGATTTGGTCATTCGAAATTCAATTTCACTCGGTAATGTATTTGAATGAAGTTTTTGAAATATATCAAAATATTTTAATAATCGAATGACCGATTATTTTTCATTCGAATTATCTCATCACTATTATTCGCTTACTTATGAGAGTGCTTTTACTCGACTACTAACTGATCCATCACATACCGCTCACATGATGGGTTTGTTTTGGTTCTAACAGAACCGTCGATTCCAGCTCCAAAACACAGTTGACGAGTTCGTTTTGCAAGAGAACCTCACGAGGTTATAATCAACTATTGAACAGAATGAGTGTAATTCACTGATTGTGAATTAGTTCTTGAACCAAAACAAACACCATGCCTTTTAATTTTAGGCAAATGACAAGGCCAAATTGTAGGAGAGTACTAGTACATGGCTAATACTTCCACAGTTGCTGAACACGGTTCCAGAGCTTGTCGAGGGTCACTTTTAGTTAATATATAATTCAATAATACAAGTTTAAGCAATACACTATTTACTGTTTCTACTGATTTCTTTAACTCGATCACCCTCCATCAAACACTAAATAGTAATAGTAGGTAAACATTTGTCTTAGCTAAACATATTTAAAGTATTTTTTGTAAAAGGGCGGGTGCGGCATTTTAATTAATCCTTCACGGATATTTTTTTGCGACCACCAATTGAGTGGTAAAAAAAGTTTGATTTCGGCAAAGTCTTTCGTACCTTAAATCATCATTTACTGGTATCTAAAAAAATGTTCTTATTATCATTAACTTTTATTCAAAAACATGTAAACGTATATAAATGATATCAAAAGATTAGTCTAGTAAAACAATATTTTACAGCTGGCACGGTGCATGGTTTAGTTCTTGGACCGTTTCTGTCTCATCTATGCATTTATCTGTTAGTGATATTATATTAGAAAAACAGTTAATATATATTGCAAACAAAATGAAATAAATAATTTGATTATTATTTTTATATTTGTTTAAAACCAGTATCTACTACTTTTGTCACACCTTTCTGAAGTTTTAAAACTTGTTTTTCTTCTTTTTTGTTATATATATTACAAATTTCTGACTGGAAGTGTATAAAAAGAAACTATGTTTCAAGCTACCCGTTTCGAATGCATCTTAAATGGTCCCCTTTAACAACATTTCCATCCCTCAAGGTGTGTTTTGAGTTATTTTTAGCGGCAAAACCGCACGAGCAGCAATATTTTATTCTCTCCCTCAAGATAAAACTGAGAGAGTTCCGAAGAAAAAGATATATTGCACAATACAGTTTGACGTTTTATTTCACTTATCAATTCTGGAAAAAATTACCTGCTACCAGAGTTTCAGGGCATGTGCCTTACCGGCAGATGCTTTCTACACATATGCACATGTCTGGCCGAGCCCTTTCTTCTTACTTTTCAATAGGGCATCAGCCCTTAACCAGCGGTTCCCAAAACACCAAAACCTTTATAGTTACAAAGTAAATAAGCGGCGCATCAACTATTTTTAAACAATAATAATTTTACAATACTTTCGAAAATAATATTGAGAGTGTACAGTAATTTTAGAATACTTTTCAAACTATTAGAATATTTAGAAAGACGGTACACTCTCTGAAATGTTTGTAGTAACTGTAATCTATCTGTGATTTCTCTAGAACAGAAGTAGACTGTCAAAAATTGATCTAGAACGCTCTTAAGTGTGCAGTATAACATTAGAATTGCACCACACTTCTGGCATACTAAATCAATCTAACACAAACTAAGATAACTGAAGTTTAAAAATAATGAATTGATCTGAAATATCTGGACAAAGTAATCCTAATGCCTCAGGAATATATCTATATTACAGTCAAATATTTAAAGTCGTAGTGATTCTAAAGTTGAACTAGATGTAGCACTAGATTGTCTATGAACTTCTAGAATAGAATGTATATAATGGGTATAAAATTATATTTCTATTGATCTGAAATTGATGTAATTATGCTATAGTACTATTAGAATGACTAAAGATTATCTAGAAGAAATATTAAAGCTTCTAAGGTTAGTTTGGAATAAGCAGAATATGCAGTTGATCTAGAATGCTATTAAAGTGTAGTAGAATATAAAAACCTGTAGAATTTCAAATTGTCTAGACCAAGAGTGACTTTAAATGTTTTTTGATGTTTGCGTGGACCTTATGATGTTTTCTGTGATTATATTTTGATCCAGTGTATTTACAATAAAGTATATGACGACAGTAGTATATCTAACACGTCTAGAGTTGTTGTTGTTGTTGTCCCACTAGAATGCTAGAACATACCCAACACTATTTGTAGCTGTAGTTGTTGACATAATGTATTTAGAGCTTTTAGAATAGCTCTAGAAATTGTATTGAAATTTCTGGAATGAATCTAAATTGTTTAAAATAAGTGCTATTGTTTGTAATAGTTTTAGGATCTTCATTGATTCTAGAATCGTGCTAGAATACCTAAAATGGCTCAAAAATCTCATAAAAGTATCTATGTTGGCTCTGAGTTGCTCTAACTACCACAGAGTTATGGATCTCTTCTGAAATAGATCTATGATGTAATAAGACATCTATAATGATTATCAAAACTGGTAACTATCAGAGTTCTGGATCTCTTCTGCAATGTATCTAAGACGCTATAAAACTTCTAAAATGATTATCAAAACTGGTAACTAAAACTTCTATAAAAGTTCTTGAGGAGCAATTAGGGACTTCGAGTGGTCTAGTATGGGTCTGAGCAGTTCTAATATATCTATAACAGCACTAAAGTGTTAATAATTGGACTAAGTTGTTCTGCTGAATATAGTGCTTCTTCTGGTGTTCCACAAGGGTCGAATCTAGGACCCCTCCTTTTTATTATGTTCATTAATGATATTGCAGATGTTATAAATGTAAATTTGCTTTTGTATGCTGATGATCTAAAACTATACTGCCTCGTAGAGAAGATAGGTGATTGCGAGAACCTTTCAGCAAACCTAACACGGATTGTTGAATGGTGTTATCAAAATAACTTGTCACTAAACCCAGATAAATGTAAAGTTATGTCGTACAGTTTAAAAACGAATATCCTAACATTTAATTATTCAATAGAAAACGTTGCTCTTGAGCGACCGAAAACATTTACTGATCTTGGCGTCACGTTTGACACTGCACTATCATTTAATAAGCATATTGATAATGTTGTATCCTCCTCCTATCGAATGTACGGATTAATTGCACGTAGCAGTAGTGATTTCAAAGAAACCTCTACCTTAAAAACTCTATTTTATGCTTTTATAAGATCAAAGTTAGAATATGCTTCAGTTGTGTGGAGCCCCTTTTATCAGTATCATATAGATCGAATAGAAGCAATTCAAAGACGATTTTTAAAACTGCTAAGCCTGAAAACTGATGGCATTTATCCTCTAATAGGTACACCTCACTCTGAATTACTACAAAAGCATAACTTTTTCAGTCTCGATAGAAGGCGTGATTATTATAGTGTAGTAGTAACTTATAAAATTATTAAAAGTATTATTGACTGCCCAACCTTATTAGAAAAGTTTAATATTTGCATTCCCAGAATTTCTTCCAGACACCCGAATACTTTTTATATAAATACATCTCGCACAAATGTTCTGGAAAATTCTCCGCTCCATACCATGTGTACAGTAACAAATTCTATTGTCAATGAACTTGATATATTTAGTTGCAATTTGTCAGATATAAAATCTCACTTTTTATCTTAGTTAATTTGTTACCTATTACGAAATACAAGTTCTTTTTATGTGCTTAACATTCATATAAAAAATGTGATCTATTAATAATTATATTCTGTCAATTCCTGCTCTGTAATTGGGTTTATGACCTGTAGAGTATTGTATTATAAATAAATAAATAAATAATGACCTGATATGAGACTAAAAAGTATGATGCCTTAGAGTTGGACTCTGTGTGGGAATGGATTGTGTAAAGTGGCGATTAAATGTCAATAATAGACCTGTTTCAAATGTAGATGTAAACACAATATAATTATTATGTATTAATATCATAAATTATATAGATATTACAAAAACAAAACCAACGTAATTTAATTTACGTAAACATTTTGGTTGCCGCCGATATGTATAGGTACATAAAAGTAAACTTGGCAAAAGAATTACAGGTAAATACCAGACAGATGTGTATTTTGGCCCTAACAGTAGCGCACCTTTCAGATCCGAATTGAAAAACATCTACCAGCAGAGGTCATATATTTTAACAAGGTGTTATTTTGAAAAATCACACTTCAGATCTTTATAGCTCCTACCGAAAACTTTTGAATTTATGGAATAACCGCAAAAAACACATCAGTGATTTATATTTTATGATTTTGTCTCAGATGTATTACTTAATAATTTCAAATAATGGTCTAATATAATAAATAGTTAGGGGACAAGAATGCTACCTTGAGGAACTTATTTACTATTTAAAAGTTTATTTGAAGTTGTTTCTCATATTCCCTTGCTCAATTAGTTGTTATTAATTCAGTTTAGCTCGTTTTTTTCCATTCAATTAATGAAAATTATAATAGATACAAAAACTATTGATGTTTATAGATAATAATCTTTAAATCCGTTTCCATTTGTATAAACGAGTTTTCTTCGGCTCCTAGGGCATAATTTCTCGATATAAAGTGCTATAAATAGCCTTATTAACTAATTATAAGATTGCAGTACGAACATGAGGCCACCAAGAAATCTCGTAATGTATGCATAACCACTGTATGCTTATAAACTTATAATATAAAACATTGTCAGGAATCAGTATCTCCTAAAATGTCATAAAATCTTCCAAAATCCCCTAAAATCTCCTAAAATCTCCTAAAATCTCCTAAAATCTCCTAAAATTTCCTAAAATCTTTTAGAATCTAAAAAAAAAACTCCTAAAATCTCCTAAAATCTTCTACAATGTCCTTAAATCTCCTAAAATTTCCTAAAATTTCCTAAAATCTCCTAAAATCTAAATTCTCCTAAATTCTAAATTCTCTTAAAATCTACAAAAATCTACAAATATCTACAGAAATCTCTTAGTCTCCTAAAATTTCCTAAATTTTCCTAAAATCCCCTAAAATCTCCTAAAATCTCCTAAAATCTCCTAAAATCTTCTAAAATTTCCTAAAATCTATAGATATTCGCTGTACTCTTGTATATTTGTTTATTAGCGATACGAAGTTTATTCAACTAATATCTAAATATGTAGAAATTAGGTCAATTTGTTGTTAAAATCCAAAATTTCCTAAACTCTTCTAAAATCTAGAAAAAGAAATATCCTAAAATATCCTAAAATATCCTAAAATATCCTAAAATATCCTAAAATATCCTAAAATATCCTAAAATATCCTAAAATATCCTAAAATATCCTAAAATATCCTAAAATATCCTAAAATATCCTAAAATATCCTAAAATATCCTAAAATATCCTAAAATATCCTAAAATATCCTAAAATATCCTAAAATATCCTAAAATATCCTAAAATATCCTAAAATATCCTAAAATATCCTAAAATATCCTAAAATATCCTAAAATATCCTAAAATATCCTAAAATATCCTAAAATATCCTAAAATATCCTAAAATATCCTAAAATATCCTAAAATATCCTAAAATATCCTAAAATATCCTAAAATATCCTAAAATATCCTAAAATATCCTAAAATATCCTAAAATATCCTAAAATATCCTAAAATATCCTAAAATATCCTAAAATATCCTAAAATCCCCTGAAATCTGAAATCTCCTGAAATCTCCTGAAATCTCCTGAAATCTCCTGAAATCTCCTGAAATCTCCTAAAATCTCCTAAAATCAAGTGTTTAGAAACTTTTAAATTATTTTTTTTTGTTTCTTCTAGGTATGACCACAACTTATCAACAAATTCTTCTTCACTTATCGGTGGTGGTTTATAATACAGATATATAATTAGAAGTTGATTTTTATTAGATAATAGTATATTATTTAACGAGCGGTAAGGGAGGTCATAACTCACGCAGAGTTATGACCATTACCGCAAGTTGAATACTATACTTTATTTACGACTATAACAATAAATACTAATATACAAGTATGGAGAAAGAATTATATAATTGACTAGATGATAAAAACGTTTGAATCTTTGTAAAAGCTATTACCTTTGTCGCCAGGTATTTCTCATCGGGAGCTTTATTTATGAAATTATTAAGTTGTTCGGGCGTGTTTTTGCCTTTTTAGCTATGTGTTTTTGTGATTGACGTTTAAAAAAGGCACGTAATTTTAAATAATTTTCTATATTAATTCCATTATTTATGTTGAGTGTGTTTCTTAGCAAGGAGTAGAAAGTCCATAGAGACGATGCTTTATATTTATTGCTAAGTTCATTAAAATATGCCAAAGGTACATTTTTTTATGTAAACGAGTTACACCAATCTTGAAAATTTTAGTATACACCTTTATACTTGTTTTTTGATTTTTCTGGTAATAAATTCTGTATTGCATTATTAACTATCTCTCTTATTTCTGGAGGTGTGTGTACATAATAACTCATCACTATCTAAATTCATCTTTTTTAGCACTATTATTAAAAATTGATTTGAAAACGTCAAAATTATCTTGTTAAAATATCAAATGACATTACTCCCCTCAATGTAATAATTGACTGTTCCGCCTACTGAAAGGCGTTGACAATTTAATAATTTTAAAATCTCTTAATTATTATTCATTCCTTTCCAGTTGTTAAAAAATCTTTCTAACATTTTACGCCAATGGAACATTTATCGACTTTAAAATTTCCAAGAATTTACTGCGCACACTATTTATATACCGAATTATCGTAGGAGCCCAGCGTGAGTTATAATAACTCACTATTAAAACTCACGCTATTTGTTTATTGATACTATTAATTGCTAAAAAGCAGTTGAATAATTAATATGTAAATTAATAGGAGTAGATGAAGTAATTATAATTTGTACCGCTTTACATAATCCTATTTGTTATATTCGTAAACTATATTAATTTTAATAAAAAATACGGCCTCATCGTTATAATCAGGAAACTGAAAAAAATTTAAATCAGAAATATTTTGCGTTTTTGTAAGTACAATAAATTCAAATGTGCGATTCAACTGTGATAAAAATATTTTTAATTCTTCTTTTTTTATTTACACTACGTATATATTGATAAAATATTTTAAAATAATTAGTTTTTAGGCTTTTGAAGTGTTCAATAATATCTTTTAATTATGTAAACTCAATTGTTGGATAAGGTTCATAGGTAAGTCCTTAATTTATGGATCCATTAGCGAAAGGCTTTTTTTAAATTATTTAAAATAGAAATAGGCGCTGTATTATGACGCAGAAAAATGGTGTACTTTTTAAAGTATTATAACTTTAATATTTATTATTCATTTAAAATATTTATTTTATGAAAAAAAAAAGAAGTATTTTTAATGCTTACGCGGTTTATAGCATTAGATTCGTTAAATCTGTTTACACTAAACATGCCCATTGTCTATGAAGAAAAAATAAATAAAAAATGAATAAGTTCTTTAATAAAGAAAGTTTTAGATGTACGAATAAAAAATAAGTTTATCAGCTAATATGCTGGTGATAAAAAGACTACTTAAAATTTGTAAAAAAAAAGTAACGAAAGTTAGTTACATATCTCACACATCAAGATCTCCATCCCTTTGACAATAAAAACATTTCCCACATCCCTAATGATACATTCCAATGCACCTAAATCACATTTAAAGTAGCATACATAATTAAACGTCGTAAATATTTGAATAAAATTTATGCAAATCTGCACATTTTATTGCGCAATAAAAATTTCACCCTTTTACCAAACTTTTACGATCCTTTTTTTAAGCGAAATATAAATAATAAAAAAATAAAAATTATCGTCTAATAAGTAGCGTAAATTTGTAACTTATAGCGCTTAAATTTGTTCTAAAAAGAAGCCAAACTTACCGTTAGGATATTATTACAGCACTCCAGGTGATATTCTCCTATGGGACGGTCATAAAATAAACCGGAACCTAGGAAAAAACGAGGACCCTTTCTTTCCGGTATTTATATAATAGGACGAGTTAAATAGGGGATTTTTTTTTGTCTGTTCAGGCTTTGTTACAAGTAGTGGAGATTTAGAAATACTTACCGCAAATGTCATATTTAATTCTAAGTACAAAAAAAACTGTAAGCTTTTATATCAAACCATTTTTATATGAATTATGGTTATTTGGAGATAAAAACAGAAAAAGTACTATACAAGGTTGTGAAAATTGGTGGACAGATCAATTTTTTTTTAATGCGTATATCTTAAGTTATTATGACGTTATCAATATTAAAATCTTACTCACAACTTCAAAAAACCGAATTATAAGAAAGTATTACCCGAAAAAAGCACTAACACCAATATTTGATCCATTTACCGGAGCTTTAATTCTAAAACAAATTCGAGAGACGCTAAAATGGTGGTTCCCACCTTATTGAGACTGAGGGTAATCTCGTAATGCAACAAAAACTAGAAATGATTTAACTTAGAACGAAAGACCGAAAGCCGATAATAGTATTAGGACGTTGAATTTTTTGTTTTGTGAAGCATTGGCATTACTTAGGTTCAACCATGTGATGATTTTCACAAGCCTTGATTTTTAAAACCATTCTATATCGCCTTTTGATTAGGGTTTAAAAACTTGTTCGAGCAATTTTTCCAATAATAATTGGCTCCTTTATCTCTTAAGCCTGCTCATGTAAAATATTTGGGCTCCTTATTTCGCCTATTTATATTCTATTAATAAAGGACAGAAGGATGAGTATTGCAACTATGTTAAAAGAAATAAATTGGCTTCCAGTTCAGAATTATGTTTAGAACATGACTGATATTGATTTATAAAATAAAAATGACATAGTACCATCGCATCAGATCTATTAGAAAAAATTCAATATAATTTGCAATATCACAACTATAATACAAGAAGCCAATCTGACTTTCATATACGGCAAGCCATCACTAAAAGTTCCCAAAATATAATTTTTATTAAAGGTTTAAAAAATTTAATAGACTGCCTACAGAAATTAAAAAAAAAACAACGATAAATGTATTCAAAAGTAACCTCAAACAATACTTGATAAATAAACAGAACGGATATACTTTCTTGTGATAATACTCTTTAAACCTGCCCTTTTTAAGTATTTCCCTTAATTTATTGTTATTTTACCCCTCGTTTTACTACTTACTATGTTTAAATTATTAATAGTTTTGAGATGATAGGTTATAGCAACTTATAGCCACAAAACTATTTTTGTGTTAAAGTAGATCCATAGAGAGCAATGTAATTTACAAAGGCCTTCTTTTAACATACAAATAAATGAAAAATTTTTAATTAAAATGAAAAACAACAAAATACCTCGGCATCATAATTGATCAAAATTTGAAATGGGTTGATCACATTAAGTCATTAATATCCCAAGGTAAGAAGATTCATTTTTAAATTTTATAAAAATTGAGAAAATGTATGACTAATAGTTTACTAATTATTATTTACAATTCGCTGGTTGAATATGTAAACCAGCATTATATCCTACCTCTCTTTTATATAATACAAAAGTTCTTTGTATAAGAACATTGTATTATCTGTCTTGCTGTACCTTTTTTTATGGAAAGCCTTAATTAAGATACACTACAAATTATTTGCAATAAATATCAAAAGAAGTATACATTTTCAAATAATTTGACATTTAAGAGCCATTCACACATCACAGTTGAGATCTTGATACTTGACAGGCACAGCCAAGCATTATTCTGATTTTTGCCAAATAAAATGGCCGGTTAATTATTCTATGGGGTTGCGACAGAGAGCCAGTAAATTTGATGAAGATGTTTTAGTGGCTAGGAGCGAAATAGTAGTACGCTTAAGTTAGCACCACCATAAAAAAGTTATTTTTAAGAAACTGCTTATATATTTTTCATAAATTGGTAGGCTTGGCGACTAATTTCGAATAAAAATAGCCTCCAAACTCCAACTCGCCTTAGAAATTTCACGTTTACTATGAACAGCTGTTGTTTGACAGGTCGTTAGAGAATGTTTGCAATTTATGGAATGTAAAGAATGTTAGGAATGTTGGCGTTAGAAATAATGGGAATTCCTAAAATTGTCACATAAGAAATGCATAATCGGATTTTAAGAAAATTGATATTAAAGTAGTTAGAATGAACCGAAAATTCTGAAAATCAATGGGGTTCTAAGTTAGAAGTAATTATTCAAGAAAATCAAAACCGCAAGCCAATCAGAACTTTCGTTATAGAGTTATTGTGCCATACACACAGACGACCAGATTAAAAATTTTTTTTTGCATTTTCGGACTCCGAATGATCGGAAACACAAAAAAAGTTTTAAAAAATGGGGGTAAGAAAATTTTTTCATCTACACGAATGCAATACTGAGGCCCCATAGAAAGGGCCTCAGTAATTCACAGGAAAGCAATAGTTAAACCTGTGTATAAAGATACTATAGTAGGATAACGCTGAAGTAAAGTGGTTGAGGCAACCTCGCCTGGCATCTAGTAAAAATCTAAAGAAGTAGTCGATATCTAATGCTGTGCATCTTCTTTACGGCGAAGCACATGGCCTCTATTATGTAATTGTGCCCTACCATCTACCTAGTAAAGTTAAAAACGTATCTTAATTTATTTAAAAATAACTAATTTATAACATAAGACTTATAAAAAAATTAAATAATAATGAAATTGGTCTTCCCATTGACAAAATCGTATAATTACAATTTGGATGGTGATAAAGTGATGAAAGACTTTGGTCAATAGTTTGGTTATGTACGATTATTTTAATGAATAATAACAGGTGAATTTTAATAAATTGAAAAGTTCCAAATAGAAGACAAAAAATGATTAAGCTTTTGAAAGTGTTGTCTGTAATCTAACTATGGTCAAATTTCAATTTTCCGTCCTTCTTTTTATAAAGTTAGCTAAAATGACTGTAGTTGGCGAGTCGTACATTAGTAACGTGTATTTACTAAGCAAGTCAATGTGAATTAAAGTGTTTTTTTTTAATTAGTGTAAAGAATTAAAATATTGTGAAAAAAAGTACAAATAACACGAATGACAAAAACATCAAAGAAAGATTTACTTCGTTCCAGGTTGTAAAATGGGATATAAATCACATGTAAAACTAAATAAAACACCAGGAGAAATCAATTCAAAGTCTTTTTAAAGCTCCTAGTGTAAGTAAAATAATGAATTTATTTCTAAATATTTTATTTATTGTAAACTAGTCACAACTTTATTTCTTGGACCATTTCTAATGTTTCGTTATTTATTTTAATGTCTAAATTTAAATTCAAAGATCTATTGTATAGAAAGTTGTTACCAATGAACATAAATTTTGATTTCATCTCATTAACTTTTAATTTAAATTGTTTTTGTGTATTTGAGTATCCATATTCTACGCACTTGCCATTACCAACTTAGCTATCAGGGACATGGTCACTAATTACCCAATTGTTAAAATGAACATATTATTTGGAATCCAACACTCTTTTTACAGAAAATTTCGAGTTCTTCAAGAAACTACTGAACAGCATCTGTATCTGTAACGTGTGGAGGGTGAGTTACCCCCATGGCACTTACGCCTCATTAGGCCCGTTGTGCATCCTCCTGAGATGATAGGCATCTTCTAGCTCGTGAGCCAGCCTACAGATTTTATGTAGTTGACAACGTCGCCAAGAGGTACTTATCATATCAGCCGGTGTTAGCCGATACTCGCCGAACAAAAATCTTCTAATAAATGAGAGCGTCGGGCAATCGTAAAATATATGCTCGATGGTCTCATCTTCTTGTTCGCACCCTCTGCAGAGTGCGGATTCTGACAACCCCATGATATGGAGATGTTTTCGTACTTGGCAATGACTAGTCAGAATGCCTGTGACTAGGCGCAGATTCTGTCTAGTCATAGTCAAGTATTTGTTTGCTGCAGTGTTGTCAGGATAACTTAAGAGCTCCCTGGCAACTCTGCAATTTCTTGCTTCATCGCATCTTTCCTTGAATTTCACAAAGGAATGTTCTTTGATTAGGTCTGTCACTACCGATTTTGTCAGGCTAATAGAAGGACCCGGTCCAAAAGGTATTTGGTTAACTGCTTTCTTGGCTACTAAATCAGCAAGACGGTTACCTTTAGATGAAACTTCCGGCTCTTCTATTTGTTCTATTAGAACTTTATATGGCTTATGGAAGATATATCTCTGAGAGATGGAGTTCATGTTAGCTTGAAGCAGTGGGAGCGTATCGAGCGCCTCCTGCCAAAAGCGACGTCTCGCCTCACCAGATCCTGTATCAGGTTCTATTCCAACCGTGCGGAGGCGTGTCATTGTCGTCAGAGCAACCTCCTTGATGTAAATATCAAGGGGAGTGAGACTGAGAATGACTTCCATGGCCCTGGTCGGTGTTGTTTTCATGGCTCCTGTTATGTTGAGATAAGCTGTTCTTTGAATTTGTTTTAGTTTACGGATAGCTGTTAATTTTTGGGTTTTTGGTACCCAGACAACTGCACCGTATGTTAGCATAGGTCTTATGATAGCGTGTAAGTCCATGCGACGAGTCTGGGGGAGAAACCCCAGGTGCGCCCCACGGTTCGGCGGCATTGTTCATAAGCATAACTCTATTTTCTAAATGCGAGTTCCATGTTAACTTGCTGTCAAAGGTGAGACCTAGGTACTTCACCTCTGTTGCAAAGTTTAGTTTTGTTTCTAGGAGTTCTGAAGGTTTTAATTTCATTTTCATCTTTTTCCTTGTGAAAAGAACCATTTGTGTCTTCTTAGGATTGATAGACAATGAATGGTCGTTGCACCACTGTTGAATAATTTTTAGAGCTACGTGCATTCGTTCGCAGAGTATGTTCTCAAAATTCCCGGTTTGCAGAATGACCAGGTCATCTGCATATGCTATTGTGTAGTGACTGTCATTATTTAGGCGGCTAATGAGGGTGTCGAGTACCATATTCCACAGTAGAGGTGATAGCATTCCTCCCTGTGGACATCCCCTCGCAACCAAGCCTCTTATATTCACATCTTCTACACTTATGTTTACTGCTCGCTTTGAGAGCATGTTATGTATCCACCCATTAACCATTTGTGGAATATTCCTGTTGTTTAGTGAGTGTATTATCTTTGGGAAGGTGGTTTTATCAAAAGCATCTTCTATGTTTATGAAAACATCCAAGGCGGACTCCTTGTCCAGGGATCTTTCTATCCGGCCAGCAACTAGATGAAGAACTGAATCAGTAGATCTGCCTGGGGTGTATGCATGTTAGTTTGTGTGTAACGATGTTGTTGTATTCACCGTATCCCTTATGTACCTTTCGTATAGCCTTTCCAATGTCTTCATGGAAAACGATGTCAGACTAATTGGTCGGTATGTTTTTAGGACAGTGTAATCCATCCTTCCAGGTGTGGGGATATACCTCAAAGCCAACGAGGATTTGAATATACCCACCAGGTGCGGTGTGAGTTCTTCCAGACCCCACTGAAGTAGGGCTGGATAGATACCGCGAGGTCCTGGCGATTTAAATGGAGAGAAGCTGGATATTGCCCAACTAATTTTTTCATCGTCAGAGACTTACTTATTCAAATTTAAATGATTTATTCAAGACTTATCTGTTAAATAATAGGTAGTATTTAAGGAGTGACTTGCAGAGGCCTTCTTCAAGGGGATTCGTATGATATACTTCGGATATCACCAACTCTTAAGTATAAATCTTCATAGGTAAACTAAAATCTCATAAACTTCTTTAAATGACTCGAACTAAACCTCTTGATATACTTGAAATAAACTTCTGTAGCTGGAACTAAACTTCTAAGTTTCTATACTTCTAAACATGCAGCTTGAACTTTCTTCTAAACTTCTAAACATCTAAACAATCTCTTTAGATATAACTCCTACAGAACCGTCTAGAGACAGCCAGGCTACAAGGAAAAAGGTAAAAATATCAAGAAAGGAACTAGGAAGTTTACATAGGAAACAGATAAAATGTTTTTTACTATTAAATGAACAATTTAAACTTATTAAGTGAATAGTTTCACAGAGACCAAAATTAATAGGAAAAGAAAAAGTCCTATTTAACATATTTAAATATAGTAAAGCATATTATCTCTTTCCTAACAAAATAATATAAAACATGTGATTCTTGTGTTTTCATGTTGAGGTTATGTTTCAAATTTGACATTTTAATTAGAAATTCTTGTACAAAATATATATTTTCAACAATGTATCGGTATAAAAGCTTACCTTATAAAATCAGACGGTCATTAAGAATATTAATAGACAATTAGTACATCGGATGTCCAAGATAAAAGATAATTAAAAATTCAAATCAACTTCCTCGTTGACAGATATAAATCGAAATGAATTATCAACTTTTGACACAAGGCATAAACGACATATGACATTAGGGTAGAGATGTTTGCGTCAAAATAACGAAAACGGTTTCAACCGTTACAATGTTTGGGTCTAAATAACAAAAACGGTTTTAACCGTTACAAGTTTGATCTTAGAGGTTGGCAGTTTTCGTGTCATCCTCTTTGATTAGTGCACCAATGCTTCGATGTGGATCTTTTGAGAGAGCTTTTTGTAGCCTCACTGCCTGCGGGAAATCTTCGAACTGAACAGCATCGTCGAAAGACAGACACTTCCCCAGGTCGTCTGGGATGTATTAAGTTTTTAATATTTTTCATTAGATTTGTTTTTACCTTGGTGTTTCAAAAATAGTTTTCATTATTTCTTAGGGGTAGGTAATGTTGGGATTTGTTTGGGGATTTCCAACTAATTTATCGCAAAGGAAATAGTTCTCCAAAATTCCATGCCTACTCTGGGTTACCTCAGTAATTTAATTTGATTCGATTTTTATTTTGTGTATTGTTCAGAAATACCTGCTTTCGGTTTTAAAATATTTAGAATGTCTATTTTTTTGTAGATGATCTGTATTTCTCTGCAGAAAGATATTATTAATATTGTTGAATGAAGTTATGATGTATAATATGTTTTTTGATAAAAAAATATATTTTAACAATAACCCATCTAAAATAATTTACTAATTTTGAATATCATATGGATGAAGAGGTTTTAGAGAAGAAAACTGAAGTAAAAGATTTAGGCGTTTCGTACAACACCACTTTATCATATTAGATCTGCTAATTATATATTAGGGTAATTAAAACTATTTGCACTGCTAGCCGTTTATAAATAAGTCAAGCTTAAAATTACATTTTTAATGGAAAATGTTATCTTAAGCGTGATTTATTTCTTATTGACTAGCAGTGCAATTGGACCCCAATAAGACTATAATTTTTTAGAACCCTTCAATTATTTCTTTTTTATCTACTTTTTTATCGACAACATTTAAGTCGCAATTTATCTCTCATCCTGTAAATATTGTAAATATTACTAAAACAGACAATCTCATGTTTGTTTTTTCTTGCGATTTTAATATCGGTAGTCGCACTGGCGTCAACCGAATCAAGAATGACACAGCACACAGCGTTGTTGCAACATCGCGTCATAAATAATTTACAACAATGCAACCGTGCACAATGCACCTTGTGCCATAATTGTTATTTGAAAGCATCGCTTCTAATGGCGGCCATTAATAATAAAGCGCCACACTATTCGCAATTAAGACAATTTTCAGTCACGACCAACGTCAAAATTATTGGTACAGTCAATTTCCGTCCAAAACAAGACCTTCTTGAATTAATAATATATTTTACATGTTTTTATACGATTCGATATCAAAAAATTCGTTTTAAATAAAAATTTATTAAAAAATTGTATTAACCCTTAAATTTTAAGACCATCCAAAAATAAAGAAAATTTTTATTTTTTCTCCTCTCGTACATTAATTGATATATTAGAAAACGAGAACCACAAATAATATATTAAAAAATTTTAATCAGTTGGTTTAAAAAATCAATCAATTACAAAATATAAATATAACAGAAATGAAACATTTATTTGTGTAATAATATGTATATAAAAAAAATGCATAAAGTTTGGCAGAATAAATATTTGCAAAGTCACTAGTACCAACAAGAATTTTAAAAAATTGGACAATTAGGCATTCCAAACAAAATACCTGTCTGTGAGAAGGGTTGGTATATCTAAGAGGTTGCAACATTCGATGTATTATATCTACAACACATGAAATCATAAATAAAAGATTAAATTTAAATATTTTATGTCGAACACAATGAAAATGTTATTTAAAAAAACCACTATACATTTTTAATAAATTGGCAGGCTTGGCGACTGCTATTTCAAATAAAAATAGAGTCCAAGATGGAAGGCTGTTGTTTGTCAGGTCATTCAAATGCATAATTTGAATTTTATTGTGACATTTGATAACAGATAAAATTATAATTTTGTAGTTTAATAGAAATAAAATTTTAAATAAACTTGCATTAGAATTTTTAGATATCAAATTGTAATTTTTTTCACAATAATTGATCAAAAAAAAATTAATTTATTACTTACTAGATGAAAGATATTTACAGAGTTTGTTTATTAAACAATGGAGGTTAGTGAAAATAAGTCTGGAAGCTAGTACTTTGTTAATTTCCACAGCAGGCTTTTAAGGCCTTTAAAATAAAAAAAAAAGTACACTTTGCAACATACTATTCCAATACTGACTCTAGGATAACGGTATAGAAACACAATGCTATTGAATAGACAAAAATAGAATAATACATCGACGACTGCAGACCATCTAAAGAGCGTGGTTAAACCAAGATACTCTCTCACGTCCAAATATTTTCCTTGATGCGTCGGTTAACGTACTGTATGTCTCTTATATAAGTAAATAATTAGTCCTAAACTATGGTGAAACAAAAGTGAATTTAAAAGTTATCCTACCTGGGTTATGAATCGAAACAAATCAGTTAAAGATATAATGTCCAGATCCCCCAGAGGTTCCAGGTCGCAAGTCAGTGAGGAAAACTGACATCCCTGGCTTAAAGTTGAATAAATCACAATTTGATCAAAAACTTAACATAAACATCAATTTCCCCGGATGAAACTTTATGAAGGACAGACGAAATTAAGGTAATATTATTTAATGTAAAGTGAATTAATAAATTTACCTATAACTAATAAATTAAATATTTAACGTTAAATTAAAGCAACATTACAATATATTCTTTATTTCGAATTTGCCGCACTTCTGTTTTGTCTGTTACAAAGCTTCTATAATTTTTCCTTAGTTATAACTCACGATTTCATTAAAAATTTGATAAATTTTGAAAATCAAATGCTTGGTTTTCATTATGAGTGGTCGTAGAAAAAGTAATGCATGAATCGCATATTTAATGGCTAATTAGATGATCGTATTAATTTTTTCTCATAATTATTCCTAGTCCTGTTTTGACACTTAACAGTACTAAAAAATTTTGTTTTTCAAAGATAAAATCGCATTCTTTATATCGATTAAAGATGTTTTATTTTTTATACCTCTTTAAAGCTCCCAATGTAAGTAAAATAATGTCTTTTTTCTACCCCCACATGGATTCTACGAACAGACTACAAAACGAAAAAGTAAGTCATTGCGTTTAACTGAACTAATATATTTCATATCCATTCTACCTAGTAAGAACACTGCATGAATATGAAATCCACCAATCACAGTTCATATTTGGTCATCAGGCTTCTATTTTTAAAAATTTTAAATAAATGACAATTCTGTCAAACTAATTGTCATTTTATTTGTATATTTGTTAGATATTGGAATTATATATAAGTAAAAAGGAACGATGAAGAAACGATAAATAATAGTAATTAACAAGATATTGTTCTATATTTACAAATAAATCATAAATTTTAATATGAAATCTATTTAATTATTAATATTAAAACTAAAATGCTAGGTGGTCGATGTAGCCGAGGGTATTGAGCTGCCATGCGTAAGATTTCGGGTTCAAATCTAGGATTAGAGACTTTTTTAAAAGTTCATTCTATTTTGTAAATTAATAAGTCTTTCAATTATTTTAAATTAGTTATTTTATCTCAATAACCCAAACGAAATTTTATAATTTATAGATGTTAGTACGTCGTAGAAAAAATATATTGTACAACTTTAGTGGATTGTCCGTGACTTCGTCTTCGTGCGATATGGCATAAACTACTATTTCCTACGATCACTTAGGAAAGTAACACAAATCGCACTATTTAGTCTGGTGGGAAGTGACCTACATCACAGCTGGTTAATACACACATTTGATTAGATAAATAATAATAATTTAATAATGTTTATTAATAATATAATATTAAATAATGACAAAACACTTCATGGTCCAGAGCGTAAAGGGTTCAACTTCATCCACTTTGAATTTCGCGGCGTGTGTTCAATCCCCAATGAAAGCAATCTTTTATATTTTGGAAAAATATGAAAATTGAAAATATACGGCTATTGTTATTTATTTATTTTAATTTCATTTTATTTATCATAATATTACCCCTACATTTGGACAATTTGTGTTCGCTATTTATTGTTTCGTCATTGTTTCTCATATTCGTTGTTTTTATAAAACTAGGGTATTCTAATGTTTTTTGTTTAAAAATATTTTACTTTTTTAATAATTTTTTAACGTTGGTCTATTTCTAAATATGAGTTTTAAACACCAACGCGGATGAGCACGCTACCCCCAAATACCAGAAGTTTAGCCGAATTCTCTGATGTCTAATCAGAGGTACACTGGCTTTTCTTGGATAATGACACATACACACAAGTACTAACTGCGGGCGACCCTCATTGACAGCAGATATCGATACACAATAGTGGACGGGCCGCTGCCAATTAAGCATATAAAAACAAATCTATAACCAGTTACATCTTGATTGAACTTCCATAGCCAGATTTTCTAGTTTCACATTTTTTTATGAAATTATTTTATATTGGTTATATGTAAGTACACCACTTGTGTAAAAGTGATTTTTCATTCTCGTGCGAATGTCGCACTGGGCTTATGGCTTGTCCAACAATATTTCTCACTCGTGTAAAAATGTCACTTTTCACAATCGTAATATAATGTACTATGTCTATAGTACGATCCGCGGTTGGTGCTGTATATTCTGTTTCTCTCTATTCAGTAGGATTGTGTTTCTTTACCGATATTTTGGACTCTTACATGACGTGTAAATTATTTTATTGCAAATTTTTATGATGTATAAAATAACCTAAAAACAATATAAGTTCACATTAAAAATTTAACTTACCAGAAAAGAATGTTTTTTATTTCAGTTAAAGATGAGTTTATTTGTTAGATGAAGAGTTACTACTATTATTTTTTTGTTGTGCCCAATTTAGTAATTATGAGGCAGTAGGTACTCTATATTTTTCAGGAAAGTCATGTGTTGAACACATCATATTTTTTATAGCAACCTAAATATTTAAAACAGTGGCAACATGCAATTCCTAAGGCTGATAAACCAGTTTCCAGTCATGATGATATTTTTAAGTTACATATTTTTGAAGATGATTTTTTTAAATATTATTATTCGATAATGATTAATAATACTGTAAAATTAAAGGACCCTTCGTATTTGTCCAGCACTAAAAAAGACAAAACCACCATGTGAACATTTTGGTTTTGTTAAAATGAAAAAGGAAACAAATGCCAGCACCTATTGCTGTTCCAACAATTGTTTTGAGGATGTTACCCCCTCCATCTCTCACTAAGGTACGGTGAAAATAACACTTTTCTGTTTATAGTATATCAGGTCTATTGTAATGTGCCAAAAATTAGATTTTTATCTCCACTATAAATATGACATGTAACATTATTATAATAAAATTGTACAAATAATGAAAAAAGAAACAAAATATATTATATGTACCGAGACTCGATCGCACAACTACTTGATTTATTAGCAGACGGCTCATCCATTACACAACATTTGCTCGAAGCTTGTATTTGTAAAGCGGTGTATAAACTATACATTCGGATGGTTAAGAATAAAATAACTGCGCTCAGACATACGTAATTTTTTTCTTGACTTTGTTTTTATATGTTAGTATCTCTGGGACATCTATTTAAAAATTGAATCATTAAAAAATTACAGGAATTGATAGAAAATTTCTACTTTGACGAATAAATTTCTGAAATATTTCTAAATAGTAATTCTTAGATATAAAAAATACTAAAAATATTTTGTGTAAAAAATGGATCGACTTTTAATGCGATATTCCCTCGACTATAAGCCTATGACGCCATTTCATAAAATAAAGACATTGCTAAATTCGAAAATTTCGCTGATTACTCTCATTTATGGCACTTTTGTTTCGTCGTCAGTCCGCCGGAGCGTGTAATGCCGACTAGAACGTCACTTGCCCTTTCAGACCCAATTATCTTGCCTGCGAGCTCGTGATCTAGGTATTCGTTGTTCGTTTGTTTGGCCATCACTTTCATAATGCATTATAAAGGCAATCATCTTCCATTGTGGTTGGCCGGAGCCGGAGTTAAGTAAACAGCGCAACACCGGCGGTTAGGTTAAGTAAGACTTAAGAGTCGTTTTGTGCTGCATCATGTGTGCCAATTTTTCTGTGACCTACAGTTCGATTATTATCATCATCATTTTAATCTTTCTCTCCACTAACGCAGTTTACCTTAACCGTTGTATTCTTTCACTGTTATGATAGATTAGTCAGCTATAGTTGAGATAAAACAATGTAAGTTACATTTATATGGAGGACCAACGAGGAAACAAAAGAATGCATGGTAGCTTTGAACGTATCTTTAATGTCACTTGGTACATATCAAAAGTGCCATGAAGAACTATCAAACAATATTCACAAAAAAGCATGGACAACTGTGAAACAAGCTTCTAAGGAAGAAACGTCTTTAACACAGGAACTCAGTTATGTGAAAGCCAACAATATTTCTTTGATCGTATTTGCAGCCAAAGGTGCTTGGAGTAAGCGTGCCTATAATGTCATTTACGATGCAGCTTCAGGTGTAGGTAGCATGTACGAGTATTATTAGGCAGAAGACCAATAAGATGTTATTTTTAGGCACACGTTATAAGTATTGTTCGATTTGCTCTGAAGCTGTAACATTTCTCCAACTCCTTCTCACCGATATTACAACAATTGGGATATTACATCTATATATACTAGCATGGAGTCCGACATCATTGTCGAGGGATTTAAAGTCAATTTGGACATGTATGTTTATTTTTCCTCCACTAAAGCAGTATCTTTGTTACAATAAAACAAAATTGGAAACATTTACTGCATTAATTGTCAAAAAAGTTTGAGGAAACTTAAAATCTTGGATAATCACAAATTAAATGCAATTTGCTAAAAACTTTAAAACTTCAGCTCTCTGTCGTTCCTTTTAAAGTATTAACTGCCAAATTTGAAGAAGTTATCAAAGTAGAACAAATCAAAGAAATAGAAACGAAAAAAAAAAACAGAGAAAGAAACAAAACCAGGGAGGAATGCCGCTTCTGTTCAAGTTTTAGCTGAAGTAATCGCTTTCCTAAAGCTAATGTAGAAAAAAACTATACACTTCCTAAAAAATGAGTATTGTAAGTAGTTAAAATGTCTTCTTCTTGAAATGACCTCTCGCATACTCTGGAGAATCCTACTAGACAGGAAAGTCAACTGACCCAGCACTGGACGATCTAAACAGGCTACTTTCAAAACCAATAGATGACAAAGAAATCGCAATAGCCACTATCCAAGATATCGAAGAAGCTTTCAATAATGCCTCAACCAGGTCAATAACGAAGACTCTAGAATCGATAAACGTCCCAGTCACAATATGATAATATATCACTGTCAGCCTAGAGGATATGATCATTGTATCCCCTCTGAGAATGGTAACATACAGGCAGAAGTTATACGAAGCTGTCCTCAAGAAGGAATACTATCTTCAATGCTGTAGTCCTTTCTAGTGGACGATTTACTCGAAACATTGTCCAAAGAAGGCTACCAGAGCCTAGGATACGCAGATGACCTAGCAATTATCGTCAGGGGGCGATTTGCAAGTACAGTCTCGGAGCGATCCCACACAGTAAACAACTGTTGCAAATAAGGAGCAATTGTCCATTAACGCACAAAGTTGTGTCATTCACAAAAAAGAATAACTTACAGGACTGAGATAACAATATGGTTATTTCATTTGTTACAGAAGCCAAATACCTCGGAGTCATATTTAACCAAAGCCTGACATAGAATCAACCTTTCCAAAAAATCTCGCATACTAATCTACAATCGCTTTCGTAAGCTGTAGACGAATATATGGGAGAAACTGGGGCCTAAGCCCCAAAATGACCAAATGCTTATACACAAAGGTGATAAGACTCATGATAACATATGGCGCAGTGGCGTGGGTAACAAAAACTGCACAGGCAAATAAAATAGTCCAACTCACCACCAGTCAGCGATTCTCCGGTCTGAGTGTCACTGGGTCTGTACCCACTACACCAACTGCAGCACTGGATGTACTATTAAATGTCACACCATTGCATATCTTCATACAAGGAGAAACCAGGTCCTTTATTCAATGGCTAATACAGGGATAATACCCAATGAGCCAACTAAATAGCGCTGACCATTCAAGGCTGTATCAGCGAGTATAAAAGGATAAGATTCGAGAAATGCTTACTGATATAGCCATAACCAAGAAATTTTTAAATTCAAATACCAACTCGAGAATCCTGGAAATAGGGACGTCCGATACAGGCTGAACTGGTCTGGTATAAAGACGGTTTAAAATCTAAGGAAGGAGCCAGTTCTGCAATATTTGGACCCAAGTCAAAAACAACGATTTCTTGTAGAATATGCAATAGTGTTCCAGGCTGGACTAATAGCCATACAACACTGAGCAAGATAAATAGTAATTCAGGTAAAACTATTGTTATCTAATGTGATAAACATGGCAAAATAAAGTGACCCTAGCCTGGGGCTAGACCACAAGGTATATCAAGGCAAAAAAAGGCCGATAAGGCTCAGATAAGGCCGTGAAAGGCACCGAACCCTTCTGTGGAGTTGCTAAGGCATTCTACAAGGCACCAATTAAAGCAAAAAGAGTATCAGGAATGGTAGAACAACTATCTTAGATTAAGACAGACTAAACAGTTCACTAGAGAACCATCGGCCAAGTTCACAAAAGAACTACTGGATCAAAAACGACAAATCGTTAGGATAACAGTAGGTCTTTTTACTGGGCATTGTTGCCTAAGAAGGCACATTAGTATCATCAATCTAGCAGAAGAAGCAACTTTGTGTATATTCTGTGAAGAAGAAAAAAAACATCAATCCACGTCCTGTGCCAGTGTGAAGGCCTGCCTAGATTGAGATTTCTAACATTGGGCGAAGTAAAGCCAAAAGCACGGAACAACATACGGGAGCCACTATCAAAGCTACTAAGGGCCATTCGCACCGCTAGTAGTTAAGGAATAAGCGAAGCTTAAAATAACATTGTCAATGGAAAAATGTCATTTTAAGCTTGGTTTATTTCTTAACTATTAGCAAGGCGAATGGCACTTAGTCTCATAAAAAAGACTAAAAAAACGAAGTCCCACAGTAAATTTGAAAAGGTCGCAGGGGACAAGGACAAATATTGTCCAACTTTTTTCAAATCTAATCCAATATAATCTACTTTGAAGAATATTGAACAAATAGTTGAGATGCTGATTTGGACGATATTAAAGCTGAAACGCTGGAAAAATCAGTCAGAATTAGGAAAGAATTGGAAAAACTAACTGTAGTAATCGTCAAAGCAAAGTTTAAGAAAACTAGAAAAATTGGAAAAACAAAAATGTTAATTAAAGAATGCTATCATCATAAATTAAAATTAGGAAAAGTTACTACACAAATATTGCCAGAAACTTAAGAACTTCAGCTCTTTGTAGTTACTCTTAAAGCATTTATTACTGACATGGACAAAGTTGCAGTAGAACAAATCAAAACGAACAGAAAAAGAAACAAAATCAAGGAAAAATAGCCATTTCGCCAAAGTACTTTGTCAACCCGTTCAAGTTTTAGCCAAAGAAATTGCTTTACTTAAAGCTAAGGAAGAAAAAATCATAAACTTACTCAAAAAGGAGTATTGTCAGTTGTTGAAATGTCTTCTTCTTTAAATGAACTTCGAGAATATTGAACAAATATCTGATACTGGTTTAGACGATATCTAGACAAAGCTGTCAGTATTAAGGAAGAATTAGAAAAACTGTAGTAATCGTCAAAGTAAACGAAAGTTTAAGAAAACCCAAAATATTGGAAACACAAAAATTAGAATCAAAGAATGCTATCGTAGCTGTTAAAGAAAAATTAGAAAAAGCTACTTCATAAACATTGCCAGAAAGTCAAAAACTTCAGCTCTCTGTAGTTACTCTTAAAGCATTTACTGCCAAACTGTAAGAAGTTGTCAAAGAATAATTGATAGAAGATGCAGTGGAATAAGTCAAAGAAAACGACTCAACCCGTTCAAGTTTTAGTTCAGGAAATTGTTAATATATAAAAAACCCTAGGTGTTCAAGTTTTAGCTTTTAGTTTACTAGTCAGGAAAAGACCCCACACACCCTCAAAAGGCGGCATTTTTATTTGTTAAGATATCTTCTTCTTTAAATGACTTCTCAAAGACCTTGAAGAATATTAAACAAATAGCTTATGATAGTTTGAAAGATATCAAAACTGAAACTAGGTTGTCTTCTTTTACTCTTATGATCGATTAACTTGTCCTTCAATAAAATAACTTTTATTTTCTGCGAATTGGACAGAGTTTGCTATTATTGTAATATTCATCTATTTTGAGATCTTTGGTGGGTGTTAATGCTAAACATCAATATGAAATGTTCAACATCATTTCCTCTTTCCGTATAGTTATTTACAAGTATTAATCCGTATATATTAAACCAACCATCTGTGAAATTTCGAACCTGACACGAAATTCCAAATAACCAGGACACCACGAATAGAAAAGATAATTTAACAGTCGACGATCGAGTCGAGAATTAAAGATCGATCGAGTTGGCGATTACGGTGATAATTTGTGTAACAAGTGGAAGCAAGCAGAACGGTCATAGCAACCCGTGCTGTGCTCACCCAGCCTACTAGTCTTCGACCGTGTTTTGTCTATAAAATAATAGAGACAATTTTTTATACGCCGGCTCTGCCGGTGGTCTGCATTATTCAGTAGCTCCGTATGCCTTTTCAAACGTTTAGTATGTAGGCTGAAGGATAATAATTAATTCAAAGGATCGTTATTTTGGATTTCGTGTTTTCCCTATATCATATTTCCCACTTTATCTAGAAATAGTAGAATTGGTAAAAATAGAAATATAAAAACAGAAATAGAATTTATTCATCTTTGAGAATTATACACTATACAAAGACACTAGGTACATAATGTAAAATCCTATCAGACCAGTCAAAAAAGTGTTAAGTAAAATATATTAAAAAAATAAAATAAAATATACAGGGTGTTTATTAAGTACTTGTACAAACTTTAAATGGTGAATCTTTAAATTATTTTAAGGCAAAACGTTCATATGAACACATGTCCTAAACCTCTTAACTTTTGAGCTATAGGGTGGTAAAGTTTTCAGAAAAAAAAATATTTTTTTTCTAATAACTGTAAGAATATTGCAGATATTTTAACGAAATTTGGTACACGTCTCCTACGCATTATGATGCATTTTTTAATGTACAAATAATTTTATTATTTCTACCAGTGGCGCCCGTACGGATTTCATATTAAATATTTTTGCCGAAAAAAATAGTACGCCACTGCTTCATCTTAAAATAACAAATATTTTTGCAATCCTCATTTAGTTTTGAGCAAATTTGGTCTAATGAGTTTTTCTCCGACGTATAGTTTTCGTCCGACGCATAGTTTTCGTCCGACGCATAGTATTCTGCATGGAACAAGTGAAAAATGTGTCTTTTATTGATCAATATTGTTATGTGATAAACTTAGATTATTTACAGACTAAGACTAAACTACTTTTACAAATAAGTTAATATCATTTACAACAATTGCTGAAAATGCCCGCCGCCTACTGCAACGCATGCGTCAATTCGCCTTAACATTGATTGACGTACTCTTTCGAATATACCTGGTGTCTGATTAATAATGGCACACGATTCAAATGTCCTGTTTCTTAGATCTTGCTCATTTTGAACGGATGTTTTGTAAACTAGTGTCTTTAAGTGACCCCACAGAAAAAATCCAGAGGATTTAAATCTGGTGATCTGGGAGGCCAGGCTTGCGGTCCCGCTCGTCCTATCCAACGATTAGGATAATTCTCGTTCAGAAATTGACGTGCAGCCAAACAAAAGTGTGCCGGTGCGCCATCGTGCATGAACCACATCCTGTTTCTGGTAGCCAAATCAATTTCTTCTAAATGTTCAGGAAGCTCGTGCTCCAAAAATCTTTTGTACTCTTCGCCATTTAGCCTTTGTGGAAGAGTGCAAGGTCCAATAAGGTGATCCCCGATAATTCCGACCCAAATATTTAGAGAAAAACGATCTTGGAAATTATTTTCTATGATAGCATTGGGATTATCCTCAGACCAGATATGGTTGTTGTGGAATTTCATGATGGCGTTTCGAGAAAAAGAAGCTTCGTCTGTAACAAGTACATGGCCTAAGAAATCCGGGGTTGTTAATAATTTATTTCGCAGCCAAACGCAGAAATCTACTCTGAGAGGAAAATCTCTAGGTAGTAATGCCTGTACACGTTGAATATGATAAGGATAAAGTTGTTGAGATTTTACAATTTGCCACACAATTGTATGCGTAATATTCAATTTATGAGCAATTTTCCTTGTACTAGTTTGCGGGTCTTCTTCAATTCTATTTAACACAGCTTCTTCAATTTCAACTGTTCGAACTGTCGCAGGCCTTCCTGGGCTATCAATTGTTCTTTTAAAGCTGCCAGTTTCACAAAGTCTTGCGTGAATATTAATGAAAGTTTGCACATATGGAACCACCCGTTGAGGAAATCGGGCTTGATACATTCTTTCTGCAACTTGTGTATTACCGTGAGCCATTCCGTAGACGAAATGAATGTCTGCCATTTCTGCATAGGTATATTCGTACATTTTGAACACAATAATAGACAATAAATTATTACATACATACATACATTTTTAAATGACAAAAACCATGATCTTTTTTTAAATAAACTGTCATGACTGATTCCGCTACCATGGAAACCTCTCGGTTGTTTGCAAGGCTTGCTATGCATGTATGTACAATTGTACATTTTAGCAATTTGACTCTGAAATAAAACGGATTTTATTTTTTAAAGCGTAAACTATGCATCGAACGAAAAAACTCAAGAGATTAAATTTGTTTAAAAATAAATGAGGATTTCAAAAATAATTTTTGTTTTAAGATGAAGCAGTGGTATACTATTTTTTTCTGCAAAAATATTCAATACAAACCCCGTAGGTATGGACGCCACTGGTAGAAAACATAAATTTGTACATCAAAAAATGCATCATAATACATAGTATACGTGTACCAAATTTCGTAAAGATATCTACAATAGTCTCACAGTTATTGGAAAAAATAGATTTTTTTCTGAAAACTTTACCACCCTGTAGCACAAAAGTTAAGAGGTTTAGGACACGTGTTCATATGAACTTTTTGCCTTAAAATTAGTCAAAGATTCACTATTTAAAGTTTGTACAAGTACTTAATAAACACCTTGTATATAATAGACAATTCATGTTAAGATTAGTTTAAAAGTTCAAAAAATCTTCTATACTATAAAATACATTATTTACAAGAAAATCATTAAGATGTTTTCTTAAATCATTACGACTAATTTGATGATAAATAACTTGTAGTATCTTCTAATATGTTACTGAACTTATTGTAACACTTAATCCCAATATTTGTTGGTGAATGCTGGCTTATTTGTAGTCGTGAAAAAGGTTGATGGATGTTAAATTTTAATCTAGTATCATATAAGTGCAGGTCTTTATTTTTCTTAAATATATGCTCATTGTCTTTTATGTATAAAATTAGTTGAAAAATAAAAAGGGAAGGTAGTGTTAAAATTTGCATTTTCTTGAAAAGTTCTTTACATGATGTTGTTGGTGTCACCTTATACATGGCTCTCAGAACCTTCTTTTGAGATACAAAAGCTCTTTCAAAGTATGGTGAAGAACCCCAAAATATTAACCCATATTGTAGAGTTGAATAAACCAAACCAAAATCTCATAGTTTTAAAGTATCAAAAGATAGTGTCTCCCATAAATTTTTGATGATATAACAACAAGTACTTAATTTTGAAGTTACCATTTTTATATGATTCCCAATTTAATTTGGGATCTAATATTATTCCTAAATATTTTATGTCATCAACGCTTTGAATAGTTTTTCCGTCAACGTGCAAGTAGGGTTCGTAATCTGGTAATATGTTTTTGGGTAGAAATTGCATGAAGTTTGTTTTTGTTACATTTAATGCCAGACCGTTATCTTTACAATACTGGTTAAACTCACGAGATGCCTCGTTGCTACTTTGAGTGACCTGTTCAATTTGATCATCTGCCATTACAATATTGGTATCATCGGCATATTGAACTATTTGTTGACAGCTTGAACAAAAATTACTTATATCACTTATAAAAACTATAAAAAGAAGTGGGCCCAAAATTGAACCTTGGGGAACTCCTATTGTACATGGAAGAGGATCAGATTTTTGACTATTTGTTACAATTACTTGAATTCTATTTATTAGTAAGACTGTATCCATTCATAAGGTTTCCCTCGTATTCCTAACCCATTCAATATTAAAAGATTATGATCCACCATATCAAATGCACGGCTAAGGTCATAGAAAACTATGTTTTTTATCATTGAGTGCTTCATATATAAACTCTAGGCAAGCTGCAATTGCAGTAGATGTTGACTTATTTTTTCTAAATCCATTTTGAGTATCTGGCAACATATTAAAACTTTCAAGGTAATTAGTGAGTCTAATAAAGTATGCTGACTCAAATATTTTAATTATTTGACCAGATATACAGATTAAACGATAATTTTCTATATTAGATGCAGATCCCTTATTTTTATAAACAGGAATTCCTTTAGATTCCTTCATATTTGGGAATAATCCCGAAACAAAGGATTCATTAATCAAATGTGATATGGGTTTAGCAATACAATGAGCAACCGATAACATAATTTTACCATTTATTTCGTCAATACCTTCAGTTGGTTTAGAAGTAGTTTTTTTGATTATAGTGATGATTTCACTAGGAGTTGTTGGAAAAAAAAACAACTTTTATGATGTTTATCAATAATCATAGTATAGTTAGGTACAATATTATTTTTATTTACATTAATAAAACAGTCATTGATATAATTTACTTTTTCTAAGGGTGTTAATATCATTTGTAAGTTTAATAGGATTCAATAAGTTGTGATTCTTAATTGGGAACTCAACCTGTCACACAGGTAATACTCGCCAAAAAATCTAAGAAATTGAACTAGGGTATTTAATGTAATTTGTGGGTATCTATTCTTGAATCTTAGGGAGTAGAAATTTTGACAGGAAAGTAAGACAAAAATACAAATTTTGTGCGTTGCAGATAGAGAGGAAAAACTAGTTTTCTATTCCCTCAAATTCAAGAATGGCTACCCAGGGCACACACCATAAAAAGAAGGATAGCTGCTACAGCATTGTATCAGGAAAATAAAATAGTATGTTAAATGTAAAACAAAAACCTTAAGAAATAACTTCTACAAGAAAAATTGTTAATTAAGTAAAAAACCAAGAGGAATAATCAAAGTCCTGCGGGCAGGATCAAATCCTTCCGACAGGAACCAGTAGCATGATTAATGACTGTTCAATCATTTAAGTGTACAAGGTGGCCAGACGAAACCAGATCCACTTTCAGGAACTGTGTCAACATTTTTTTCTCGGACCCGTCAATTTTTGTATTAAAAAGGAACATTTTTTTATCATATTCTCATCTGTCATCCGTCATTCCCCTCTCTTCCGTTACTCTAACCCCGTGGTCGGCAAACCGCGGCTCGCGAGCCGCATGCGGCTCTTCAGCCGCTTGAGTGTGACTCTTTCATTGAACGATCAGTGGATTAAAAAATTTTATTTCATGGTAGAAGTTACGTCTCATTTAAATCAGCTTAAGCGTAAACTACAGATGAGAAAGGAAACGCAATTTTTCGATGTTAGAAAAAGTTAGTTCATTCGAAAACAAATTATGTTTTTCTTCGAGATATTGCAAGAAGAACTTTGATTGACTTTCCAAGCCTCTTGAAACATCGTCAGGAAAATAATTATGATAATGACATTTACTATTTCAAAACGACACTTTTAAATATAAGGGAACCTTTTCTCAGCAGGTTTCAGGAATTCAGAAACATCACATCGACGTTAGCCTCTGTTAATACACCTCTTAATGCTACAGTAACAGAAATACATTTTCCTCCCTTTAATAGTAACATTGGCAATATTATAGATATGTTGATGATATTTTGATTTTGTGGTCAGGTAACTTAGACTCATTAAATGACTTCTTGACTTATATTACCGACTTACATTCTAATATTAAATTTACATTAGAAATTGAAATAAACAAATCTATTAACTTTTTAGATCTTAAAATCTCACACAATAATAACAAGTTCAACTTTGACATCTATAGAAAGCCAACACATACAGGCACAGTTATAGACAATACCTCTAACCATCCAGCAACACATAAATTGGCTGCCTTTAATTGCTACTTAGAGAGGCTATTAAACGTTCCTCTGTCTACGGAAAACTTTAATAAGGAACTAAATATAATTAAAACTATTGCTATAGATCACAACTTTGAACTAGATATTATTGATAAAATGCTAACACATAAACAAAATAAAATTCAACAAAATTTAGTTTATATTAACAATCCTAATATGGTACATGAACTAACCACCAGTAAGAAATACATTTCTCTTACCTTTATTGGAAAAGCATCCTATAAAGTGGCTAGCTTACTCAAAGACCACTTTAAAGTATCTTTCAAAACCCCCTCTTCATTACATAAGTTATTTGTTCATAATAAAGATAAATTAGATCCCTTTGACTTATCTGGAATTTATAAATTAACTTGTAAATCTTGCCATTCTTTCTATGTGGGACGCACATTTCGAAATTTCAAGATCCGTTTAAAAGAACATTTACGTTGTCTTAACCAAAATATAACAGGTTTTTCACATTTTGCCAACCACATACTGGACTCAAATCACGACTTCGATTCAACTGAAGGTTTCGAAATCCTTCATAGTTCCTACAATATATTTACTCTTAATAGCTTCGAAAACCTCGAGATATTGAGACATTTAAAATTAAATCCTGTTGGTTGCTTAAATGCCCAGATATTGTCAGAAACTCCTCCTGTTTTCTCAACACTAATCTAAATTTATCGTTCTAACTTCCTTTTTAACCTCCCCCCTTTATTTCTATTCACATATCTTCTTGCAAGGGGTACATTTCAGTAAGTAATTTTTATATTTTTTATATTTTTTTCCCATAAGAAACCAACGAGCCGTGTAAAGATTAGGTTAGATTGTCTGATATCCACATGCGTCATTTTCTTCTTTTATTCTTCAGTTGCTTCACAACAGTTAACCCAGTCATTTCTTCTTCTTTCTTCTTCCTACAACATCACATATACTTGGTGTTGGTTCATGGCCCAAATCTTATATAATAGATAATAAATAATTCTTCACTCATAGTTTACATCTTATTAACTATACCCTGTCATAAGTTTACCCAAGAATTTTTTCGTTATAATACTTACCACCACCTGTAGAGGCCTTAACTTGACAGGTCTCCTTTCAAAAAATGTTAGTTTTTTTAAAAAACAACAATGTTTAAAATAGGCCTTATCTTTTAATCTGTTTAATGTATGTGATTTGTTTTTGTATAGTCTTGAATATTTTAAATTTTTACTATAATTGACTAATATTTGTTTTTTCAAATATTTTTAACTTTTTATTACGTGTAAATCGGTTCATTTTACAATTTATTTCAACCCAAAATTGATGAAACTTGTTTTTGTAGTATTCCCTAGTGGATGGAGAGTATGGTGAGTTTTCTCTTTTTTATTATTTTATATATCCTTTCCACTAGGCGAGCCTGAAGATGAAGTGATGACACTTCGAAACCGGTCGCACTCAATGTTTTGTTAAACAATTAAACATTGACTTTCCTTGTGAGATATAAAGGACTTTTTCTCACCCTTCACCTTAAAATTACCTCAACTCACACATGGCTACCCCCCTTGTCAACATTTGTATTTGTCAATAATTGCCCTGATTTAATTTCATGGATATCTTACAAGTTAATTTTATCAATAAATATTATCATTAAGTATGATATCGTTTTATTCAACGCACCTATAGTTTAAGATTTAAAGCTTTACGTAAAGTTTATGAAGTTAAATTGTAAAGTGATGAAGATGTAGTATCGAGGAATGAGAAGGGTATGTTGAGATGATCTGGACAAATATAGAGGATGAACGAAAGGATAGTATAGAAAATGACAAGTGTGAATGGGAGTTAAAAGAGATCGACCTCACCGAATGTCCCGCAATTATTTTGAGAACGTTTCTAGCAAAGGAGTACACTAATTAAGTTACATATATATTTTAAGTTTAAAAAATTTGACTTTCAAAAAAAAATTGTTATACTGTTAATATTTTGCTCTATTGACTTATAAGTTTGCCGACCACTGCTCTAACCAATACAATTTAAATAGGGAAAGTATCAAGTATGACAAATCATTGAGAAGGTAATTTTATGGGGACTATACATGTGTCCGTAAAGTATGAGATACATTATTTTTTAGCTAAACATTTTTTTTATTTTCAGGTATAGATCCCGATAGCGATATTTTGAAGTTGAGGAAGACCACATGACAGAATGGGAAAAGGTAAATATAGTATTTTTAATACAAGTACCGACACACAATATAGATCATTGAAAAAATTAAATCTACAGAAGGCATGTGGAGAAGTAACAATATCAGTGGAAATAACTACTAAAAGAATTCAAGAATAAAATTGCTAAACTGTTTAAAAACAGGAATATTAAAATATTTAATTAGATACCTCAGTAAATCTCACTACTTTCAGTAATGGTTCTGGATTTCAATTATTGAAGATAGCCAGAAATGCTTCAAGTATAGACTGATATCTTTACTTTCCTTCATCTCTAAAGTTATTGAAACATGTATGAACAATAGAATCATCACTCCAACATCAAGATTCTCTATCCTACCAGTTTTACAGAAGATTTGAAAAATATTTTGCTCAGTGGGTTACTCTTATATAGTGTGGAAAAGCCAAATGGAATAAATTCAATATTTAGATTACTGTATATATTTATAAAAAATCCAGAAACACGTCAAATTTAAATTATAAATTGACATTCTTTAAAGTGAAAATGTGATCCCTACCTTTAACCCCCTTTGAGTAACAGTTACAACCCCTAATTTTTTAAATGGGAAGTATAGGCTTGTGATATATCGTTTGAAAGGTCTCTTCATTCTCTATCCAAAAATAAAATCATCTTATTACCGAAATTCTCTAGAGTACCTACACTACTATTTCCTGTTTCAGTCTTTATAATAAGACAGTACCTAAGCAAAAACCATATCAGTGTTCTGTTTTAATATCAATTTAAAAAATTCCTTTAAAAAACTATCATAGCAATGTTAGTTTGTTTAAAACGCCTTAGCAAATTGGTTTGTAATAATTATAACTGCAGGATATTGTCAATATTATAATTGTCGTTGGAATTTCATAAAAATGGTTAGATTAACAGAAATGCATAAAATAACAGTTTTACAGATGATTGGTTACGGAGATAACACCCGAACACAAATGGAAGTTGTTCGCCTATTTCAATTTCCGAATTTGCCGCCTATATCCCAAGGTACAATTAGTAAAATAGAGAAGCAATTTCGCGAATTTGGACATGTAAAGCAGATGAAAAAACAGCTGCCAATGAACTGAGTGATGATATCAAATTAGATATGATGCTAGAGTTTGAGAAAAACCCACATACATCGAGTAGACAAGCATCTGCAACATTTAATGTCAGCTATACATCGATACTAAATATATTAAATGAAAATAAAATGCATCCCTATAAAATGATACCGACTCAGGAACTCATGGAAGACGATTTAGATAGGAGAACAAATTTTTGCGAACAAATGATGGAAATGTTGAATAACAATACCATCCAATTAGAAAACGTTATGTTTTCTGATGAGTGCACTTTTTCCGTTAACGGTCATGCTAATCGTCAAAATTGCCGCTACTGGTCAACGGAAAATCCTCACTGGATGAGAGAGGTCCATACACAATACCCTCAATAGGTTAATGTTTGGGCAGGGATTGTTGAAAACCATATTATTTGTCTCTTTTTCATTGAGGGGAATTTGAATGGCGATAATTATTTAGCACTACTACAAAATGATGTGGTGCCAAGTTTGGCAAATTTATTTCTTGATCCAGAAAACCCTCAAGTTCCAGCAAATGCCATATGGTTCCAGCAAGATGGAGCATCTCCACATTACCAAATCAATGTCCGCCAGTACCTCAACTTAACATTTCCAAATCGCTGGATAGGGAGGCGAGGATCAATAGAATGGCCAGCAAGATCACCTGATCTTACACCATTAGACTTTTTTTATGGAACTATGTAAAAAATATTGTTTACAAAACTAAACCACGTGATTTAGATGACTTAAGAGAACGAATAATGCTTGCGATTAGATCGGTCACGCCTGATATGTTAATTAACGTTCGAAGACATTTTTATTCAAGATTAGGATGTTCGCGGTGAGCATTTTGAACATCTACTTCATTGACATTCATATTTTTTACGTTATGAACAATTAAATATTACATATTGAGTGTATTGTAACAAATTTCAGTTATTTTATTTTTTTATGTTAATTTTTGCAATAAATTTAAAAACAATAACATTTTTGGATAGAGAATGAAGAGACCTTTCAAACGATATATCGCAAGCCTATACCTCCCATTTAAAAAATTAGGGGTTGTAACTGTTACTCAAAGGGGGTTGAAGGTAGGGATCACATTTTCCCTTTAAAGAATGTCAATTTATAATTTAAATTTGACGTGTTTCGGGATTTTCTATAAATATGTACAGTAATCGAAATAATGAATTTATTCCATTTGGCTTTTCCACACTGTATGTACTCTTATACAGGGTGTCCCAATAGTGTGTGGAAGTTCGATATATCCTATATTATAGAAAATATCAAACAATGTTATTTACAAAAGTTGTAGATAATATTAATCTGCACATTTCAAAATTATTTTCAATTATACAGAGTGATCCATAACTTCAGAATTGATCGAACCTGTTTTTTTAAATGGACCACCCTGTATTTAATTGTAAATTCGAATTCCCCTGACTTTGTCCTTCAAGAGAATACCAACATGTATGAGGTTATACTGGGTATTTTGGAAGTTTAAACCAATTTTATATGAAAATCGTACTAGGTTCAACCCTCTGTATATTTCAAAAGAAACAATCGAACATCAAAATTTTTTGATGAATCATTTTTAATGATAGTCTTCTTTTATAAGAATATACTATTTTTTTCCTAGCGCAACAGACGTGTATAGGGTGAGTCAAAACTCAGATACATGATTTTCTCAATTTTTTTAAATGTAACACCCTGTATTTCATCACTGCTAAAAAGTACTCTAATTTTACGTTTGTTTGATTTCAATATTGCCTATCCCTAAACACAACAGTTTAGCGAGATTCTTAGATGAAATGTTAAAAAGGGTTAATTATAACTATATTCACAATGTAATTTGATTTAAACTCCTGTTAAAATATACTGTTTAATCAGTTTATATTTTTAAGGTACCTAGCTACAATTTATTATCAACTAAATTTACTTTCTTTACTTTTAAGTTTAGGTTCGCCCTGTATTTCATATCTCTACTAAAAGTACTTTAATTATACGTTCGTTTGTCCCTATCCCTAAACACAACAGTTTAGAAGATATTTTATATTTGAATGAAAAAATAAGTTATTTTATTTTTTTAGAATGCAACATTAGTGTACTAAAAAATTAAAAAAAAAGCTATTATAAAATCTGCTCAAAGTGACTCCCTCCAACTGCAATACAATGTTGTCAATGGAAAAATGTCATTTTAAGCTTGGCTTATTTCTTAACTATTAGCGGTGCGAATGGCACTTAATGTGGCATTTTGTAAGAACAGAATGGAATTTTGGCTTCAATTTGTGTTAATTTTTCTACATAATCTAATAAAAAGTACAATATGTAGAGGGATAGGCTCGCGGACTATTCATTATGCATACGGTCTGCGGGATCTGGTCACTGCTTACCGGTCGGAGGACTATGTTTATTTATTATGTAAAGTTGATTCATTAGCGCAGGGTGAACGTTAATTTCAATTGCATTTTAATTGAACGCGATTCAGTTCCGACTGACTATTATTTCAACGAATATACGGGGAAAATTAAGAAATACAAAATCATTTAGACTCGATAAGATATAATCTAATTTTTATATGTTTTAAACTATAATATGTAGCGTTAATAGTAGTGATCAATTATTATTTATATAGTTTTTTTATATATCAGGAGTAATATAGGTCCTAATACCGAGCCCTGAGGTATTCCAATTTTTATAACATATTTGTAATTTAGTTCGTATCGGTTTTTTTACTTTTCGATTGATAAATTAAATTTAAAAAGGTTTAATATACCACGAATACAGTAATTTGTTGTGATTTTCATTGTTTATTGCAATAAACAGTGTCAAATGTTATTTGGTAGGTCAAGATCTAGGCAAAATGACTCTTATAAAAAACCAATTGGTTTTTTTCATATTAAGAATTGCTTATAATCTTTAGAATGTCATTTTTACATAATAATTATAAATTGTACAAATACAATCAAATGCTCTTAGATTAAAAAGTTATTTTGTATTATAATGTATGACATAATTTGGATTCTGGTAGATATCTTCTACTGGATTTTTTGCAAAATTTCACTTCTTAAATCAGCTGTTGACAATGTTTTCCTCCAGTAACAAAAGACCAAAATTTCCATCTAGTTTGGTCGGATGCTGGGCATAGGTATGGGCATGGCAACGAGCCTGCCCTTCGAGGGACAGGACAGATGCAGGGAATACTGCTGCACTGGAGGACAGGTGTTGCAATGGGGGGATTCAAAGGACCTGCATTTATATAATAATGATTTCTCGTATATGCGGTCGTTGTCAAAAGGGCATGTAAGCTATATTTGGGTGAGTAACGGTTTTTAGGATGAGATTTTTTGGCGAGTCGATTACAAAAGAGCACTTTACAGAATGAATAATTGTTGTTGAGGGTGGGTATTTCCCAGCATCCTACTATATCCATCAATAAATATACTAAAAGTAATTGTTAATAACTTAAAAACAAACCTCATAAAAAATTAGGAGTGGGAGAGGTCGCTCCGCATGTATGTTTTTCTTAGTTTTCTATTTCTATAATTTCATATCCACTCTTGACCATTTTGGAGGATGGGGGTGAAACCCGAAATGTGTCTGAATCGAATCGGTCTTTGGTCTCATATATCACACAATAAAAATTTAGAAGTATCACTTTTAGATATTTTATAGAAGGGGTTGTTGAGGGTGGGTATTTCCCAGCATCCTACTATATCTATCAAAAAATATACTAAAAATAATTGTTAATAACTTAAAAACAAACCTCATAAAAAATTAGGAGTGGGGGAGGTCGCTCCGCATGTATTTTTTTCTTAGTTTTTAATTATTTTTAAAACACATATTATTTCAAAATACTCAAATTATGAAAAACTCAAATTATCTCCTTCGCTCAATTTCTAGAGAGGAGGTGACTTGTCTTTAGGGGAATCATAATAGTCCCCCCAAAGAACATCCAACCAATTTATTGGCGTTTCAGTCATTATTATTTATAAAAATAAATCAAATTTTATAGAAGCAGAGGAGAATGTAATGAAATAATTTTCTGTATCATTAATAATTAATTTTTAAAGAAAATCCTGTAACGTAATTTTTTATTTTTGAATGCGACAGTATTTCAATTCAATTATTTGTATAGGTACCTACTTCTTCAAACCCCTTGAACTGACAACTACCGCCTTTTCATTTTAAAATGAAATGAGTGATCATGTCATACCTCATTTTAAAAGGGTTAATACTCGTTCCAGTAATAGAAGTTTTTTAAAATTTTGACATTTTTCTTTATGAAGAAGCATAACTGTAAATCCAGTAAATCTCCCCAAAAATAGCTGAACATGTTTTATAGGAATCTGAAAAATTATTTCATTTTAATATTTTTTTTATAATAAAATCCACCATTTAAGATTGCTTGTTCAAAATTAGAAAAATACAAACAAAAATCCTTATGTGACTGAATAAAGAATTAAAAACTTTTTAAAATGAGGTATCAAATTCCTCTATTTATTTAAAAATTTGAATTGGTTGCTGTCGCTGTCACTCCAAAGCGGTTGAAGCAAGAAGTAGAGCTCGATTTTTTGTGAAGAGTACATTTCGTCATAGCTATGCCACAGTTCGCGCAGTACGTCATAACTTTGTGGAGCTTTAGTTAATGACGCTAGGATGAAATCTGCTGCGGTAGGGGTACCTGATATCTTAACAGTGGCGTGTGTACATTAATAAAATATTTTAAATCGAACATATTAATAAGTAAATGTTAAATATTAACTATTCGTTAGTTAAATTGCTGATAAACTTTAAATTAATAAAACAACTAAAAGTTTAAATAAATAATATTCCAGTTCATTTCATCATGATAATCTCCTGTCTTTTTCCCTGAAAAAAGTAAAAAAGAATTTAATATCTATAATTCAAGTATATTTTTTATAATTATTTTTGTACGATACCTAAACTTACAAAAAACTGCTTTGAATTAAACAATTGCTTAGTTAAGCAAAAATTATTAGGAATTTTAAATCACTTAAAAATAATCTGTTTTAAGAAGAAATATTTCTTCAAGATGATAAGACTTATTATAATAATCCTAAGAAAAAGTTATTACTAAAAACTTTCCCTAGTATAACAATAAAGGATTAAGTACAGGTAAAGATCTTTTAACTGAACTGAAGATAATAAAATAAACCACTACATTAAGTACTTAAATTACTTGTTAATTAGATACTTTAACAGTTTAAATTAAATTTAAGCTGATCATATTTTTCGATTGTTAAGCATCATGGATTTTTATGAAGTAGGTGAAGAAGCAAATAATAAATAATTTTCTATAAAAAATAGATTATTACCTGAAGTAAATATCAACAGTCCATTTTCTACAAAACCATCCTTACTCCTTGCATGCAACATTATGAGCCTTTTCCCCTTGCTCATTGGAGTTTTGAATTTGCCTTTGACATCGGTCCATCCTTTTGAATGTATATGACTACTATGTAAATAGGTCTCATCACAATAATAAATAGTTCTACCCTCTTGCCGATAATAATAATAATGTGTCCTCTTATTCCTAATGTCGTAGGATTCCAACAGAAGAGATCTGTTGTCTTCATTTTTTTTTTTTTCACCTGAAAAAATAAACATTGTAATTTTATACGTACAAAAATTGACTATGAGAAATTAATTATTTTGGTATCATTTTATTTTGATTTTTTAGATACCGTTATTTATACTTACTTAAAACCCATGTTTAATAATATTTTCCTAAGTGGATGAGATGCTGCCCCGGAATTTAATAATAATATACCTAAAATAATATTTATATTAAATACGTTGCCATTATAATCAAAATAGTAACTTACAATTTAGAGTTGGTAATCTTTTCTCAATAATATGAAAATCGTGGATTATACCTCTGAGTTTCTCCAACTCTTCAGGCCTGTACTTTCTACTTCACATCTTAATTCTAGAATAACCACTTCTAGAAGTCCCTGTAGCAGCTAAAATTCTCTCTCTGTATTTGTGTAATGGTATTTGAATATCGTCTTCAGCCTCGTTTTTCATAAAATTTATGAGGCGTGAAATTATTTCTTTCGTTTGGCTTTGAAGAATTTGGCCCTTTTTGCCTAATAATTTTTTCTGTTCCATTTTGAACGAGCTAAAAATATAGATATTTGTAGGAAATTTGTTTTAAATAATATTAAACTTAGTTTTCTATTCATCAAGAGCAAACTGAACCTCTCTAACGAAGCAAAATTTTGGAAATAGTAATAGGTACAAATTAAAGTTACTTAAGAGCTAGTGCTTCGGTAATAAGATAAAATTCGTAAGTTTTATATATTTTATCACCAAGTTCTTAATATTTAAGGTATTTACGTGATTTTTTTGTTGCTATATAGTAACTTAAACTACAGTATGAAATCAACAAAAAAGTATTACCGCAACGCAGAAAAAAATTTTTTTTTCCAGAGTATGATCACTGTTTTAAGGATTCTGCTTTTATTTTTTATTAGATTAGAATTTTCTTTTAGGAATTCTCTAGAGAAATCTTTCCTTTACAATTTGTATTAAAAAAATATTTTTTTTTTTTGTTTATCTGAGTGTTTAATTTTAGTTTTAGTTTTTTCATCAAGAAATAATATGTTCACCGAATCCTTAAAACAGTGATTTCATACTACAGAACTATAGTTTAAGTTACTATATAGCAACAAAAAAAATATCACCTACAATACCTTAAATATTAAGAACTTGGTGATAAAATATATAAAACCTACGAATTTTATCTCATTACCGCAGCAATAGCTCTTAAGATAAGAAAAATATGGTTTACGAAAAATCTGGTTTTAAAAGGTATTTAAAATATTTCAGGATGTTCGGTTTCTTCTGAGATTAATATTTATAGTTTTGTAAATGTACTTACCAAAATTTACACAAAATTAATTAGGAATTCAAAAGTATAATAAATTAAAGTTTATATACACATAAATCGAAGCACAAAAACTCAGGAAACTCAAAATTCGAGGCACAAAACTCAAGAAACTCAAAATAGCTAAATAAATGCAACAAGTACAAATAAGTAACACTACGCTACTGAATTCAACTTGTATGAGCAGTGATGAGCGGCAGGCGGATTCGATCACGTTTAAATCTGTCTGATCACGCCTACAAACTCAAATTGGTTTCTGCACATTATGACGAAGTGTGCTCTTCACAAAAAAATCAAGCTCTACCTACATAATTATGTTAAAATATTGTCATTTTAGAAATCAAAATTGACCTGTTTCAGGAATTTAAAGAAGTATTTAGCTGGAAATTTATAATTTTCTTACTCTATTAAATTTACAATGTTCTGTTTATAGGCTGTTTTTAACAGCAACGATTTTTTCATCAGTGTCGATTTTTTGGATCGAGTACCTGTTTTGGAAGGAAACCGTCTGGATTTCTTGCCTAAACTTTTGTGTACAAATCAAATACCTAGCACACATTTTTAAAAGTAAATACTGAAGAAAATACAAGCAATAAGTAACCTTTTAAGTCATTTTTTAGAAAAAAGTACCTACAACTTACCTGTTTTGGACATGGCTATTGTCTTTCACAAAAAATGTTCAATAATTAAAAAAATCTGATGTGTCCAACACATGACTTTCCTATCTAGTTATATAAATGTTTAGAGGATAAACTAAATATATACATTGTCCACATACATCTACCTCGAAACATTTTTCTATAGATATTCATGGAAAACGAAAATACTGAAAAATTTTAATTTCCTACAATTTTTTCATTACGGTCCATTTTAGAAAAATCATGTATAAACAAAAATTATAGAGATCGATATCGCAAACAACTTTTATTTCAAAAACTTTCATAATAAAAATAAGAATTTTGCACGTTTTGTCAAATTTCTCGAATACGGACCATTTCAGGAAATTTTTACATAAAACAAAAATTACAGATAATAATATTAGAAGTAACTTTTATTTGAACAATTTTCCTCTCCAAACATAAATAACAGATATATTCCATAAAATATAAAAACGGCCTCCAATAAAGTACCCCCCCAGATGTTCCGACTTTGTCCAAAATCTAATCATTTCACGTCAGGCCGAAATAAACCTTAAGTTTAAAATTTAATGTTTTTTTGTTTATCCGTTTTTGAGTTTTTTTCAAAATTCGAAATTTACACATTTTCTCAAATATCTCGAATACGGTCCATTTTAGAGAAATTATGTAGAGAATAAAAATTATAGAGAATTATATTACAAACAACTTTTATTTGAACAATTTTTATAAAAAAATATTTTTTTTATATTTTGTCAAATTTCTCGAATACGGACCATTTTAGGAAAATTTTATATTGAACAAAAATTATAGATAATAATATTAGAAGTAACTTTTATTCAAAGAATTTTCTTCTCCAAACGTAAATAACAGATATATTCCATAAAATATAAAAATGACCACCTATAAAGTACCCCCCAAATGTTCCAACTCTGCCCAAAATCTAATCAGCTCATTAGACGCTGAAACAAAGCTTAAGTTTAAAATTTGGTGTTTTTCTGTGTATCGGTTCATGAGTTATGCGTTATACAGACACACACACACACACATACACACACAGACACACACACACACACACACACACACACACACACACACACACACACACACACACACACACACACACACACACACACACACACACACACACACACACACACACACAAACATCATCGCGAAAATAGTCAAAACGGATTCAGGGGACCTCAAAACGTAAAAATCCGTCGAAAACTCGAGGTCGAAAAAAATCATGATTCCTATACTTTCCTTATATCTGTATACAGATAGGAAAGTCAAAATATTAAATCAATTCAAAATACACTAATACAACACACAATGTTACAGCTTCGGAAGCAAAGAGGAAAATAAGCTTTAGTAGTTTTTGGCTTGTATAAATACCAAATGATAATCATTTATGGCATACCGACAAAGGGCGGTATACCTACTTTGATATTATCGAAATAAAAAACTTTCTTGCGACACAATATTTGGCACAAAGCTAATGACATCAATCTTGTGTCCTTGCTTAGTACAGATTACAAAATATAAAATATCAATGGCCAATAGACTAGTCTAAGGCCAACCCACCCTCCCCAAACAACAAACAACGCTAATGACATACTTATTAGCTGCCCGATTAAGACTAAGTCAGAATTGTTGACCTAAATGTGTACATGACCTACGAAAATTTAGTAACTTACACTTGATTTTTAAGTAACATAACCTTAGAATTTGTTTCTTCTTTTTTTGGGCTATGTTACTACGAAAAAATTTATTTAAATATTCTACCAGCAGAATGTGCTATTTTGCCATTACCCACTGAGGGTTAAGTGTAAATAGTCAACGGATAATATTTATTTATTTAAATACATCCAAGTGCATCATCTCAACAATCTACGAACGACCGTGATCATGCACATGTCAATAAGATAAGACTGTTTATATTTAAAATAGGTAAAATTAAAGAAATTCAAAATCATGTTTGTGTTGGATTTTACAAAATTTGTCAAACGTCTGGAGGTGATAGTGTATCGAAAAAACCACCGCACCACGGCTATAAAGTATTTATATTTATAGATAAATAGAATTCTTTTCTAAACATAGATAAAAGTTGAGGCTGTCAAGTGAAGTGTGTGCACTGAGATAAACTTACAAGAATTTTTCTATTAGACGCTGGATAGCGAAGATATTCGAAAAAATATGTTTGCCCAGGTCATGCACAATAATGCTATTTTGTAACTGGGTTTCTAGATACTTAATATGAACTTTAACAATGATTTACTGACATTTAATTGTTTGTTTTATTATAGGTATATTAAATGTAAGGGACACCCAAGTTGATTATGCATGCAATTTTTCAAATCAACCTATTCAGATATTCTCCCAAAGCATGTGATACCAGTTGGTCGCTATGTGGAAATTCAAAATCTTTTTAAATGGTAAACAAATGTTTTTTTTTACATTGATCTACTTTTTTAATTTTTAAAGCTTACCGGATTTGACTGTTACATTTTTTTCTCTTTTTCGTATATTTGGTAATGGCAATATATCCAACATATTTCATTAATAAATCAGGCGGGCCCAGCCCTGAGTGCCAAATCTAACAATCAATTAACAATTAAACAAATAATTATTCAATAATAATGTAATAATTAATCCTTTTAATCACTAATAACAATTTAATTAATAATTCAAATGCAAAGAATCTAAAGCTCTCTCTCGCATGTATAACTGGTAAATACCTAGCTGGCACCCAATTTTACTAGAATTCCCGGTAATTTAGATTAACTCACTACCATCTCAAACATAACGAAGGTCGTAAACGATAAATCGAGAGAAAAGGCTGTACACTGACGATTTGACTCTTCTTTAATCTTCTAGTTAATAAAAAAATCTGATGTGTCCAACACATGACTTTCCTATCTAGTTATTACAGGCTTTTTTTCGTTTATTTTGTACAACCTATTTTAGCACCTCTGTAAATATTTAGAGGTTAACTTAATATATACATTTTCCACATACATCTAACTCGAACCATTTTTCTATATTCATTGAAAACGAAAATACTGAAAAATTTAAATTTAGCACTTTTCCTCCAATTTTTCCATTACGGTCCATTTTAGAAAAATCATGTAAAAAATAAAAATTATAGAGATCGATATCAGAAACAACTTTTAGTTTAACAATTTTCTTAAAAATCAGAATTTTGCACATTTTGTCAAATTTCTCGAATACGGACCATTTCAGAAAAATTTGGCATAAAACAAAAATTATAGATAATAATATTATAAGTAACTTTTATTTTAAGAATTTTCTTTTCCTAACTTAAATACTAGATATATTCCATAAATTATAAAAACGGCGTGCCATAAAGTACCCCCCCAGATGTTCCGACTTTGTCCAGAATTTAATCGTTTCACCTCAGGCCGAAATAAAACTTAAGTTTAAAATTTAATGTTTTTCCATGTATCAGTTTTTGAGTTTTCTTCAAAATTTACACATTTTCTCAAATATCTCGAATACGGGCCATTTTAGAGAAATTATGTATGAGATAAAAATTATAGAGAATTATATTACAAACAACTGTTATTTAAACAATTTTTATAAAAAAATAATTTTTTTTATATTTTGTCAAATTTCTTGAATACGGACCATTTTAGGAAAATTTTGAATGAAACAAAAATTTTAGACAATAATATTGTAAGTAACTTTTATTTTAAGAATTTTCTTCTCTAAACGTAAATAACAGATATATTCCATAAAATATAAAAATGACCACCTATAAAGTACCCCCCAGATGTTTCGACTCTGCCCAAAATCTAATCAGTTTAGTGGAGGCCGGAATAAAGCTTAAGTTTAAAATTTGGTGTTTTTCTTTGTATCCGTTCATGAGTTATCGAAGGATACAGACACACACAGACACTCACACATACACAGACATCATCGCGAAAATAGTCAAAACGGATTCAGGGGACCCCAAAACGTAAAAACCGTCGAAAACATGATTCCTATACTTTCCTTATCTGTATACAGATAGGAAAGTAAAAATGTACCTAAAAATATGTTTCTTCAAATAGAACCTGCTATAATTATTAAAGATGTTAAATTTAAAGTCATAATTTTTCGCGCATTTATATTGATATCGCCATATATCTATGTCGAGTGGTGTCTGTCTTTCTTGCTGCTATTATTATAATAACTTATCAGACATAACTAGTAAATAATAACGCAGTAAGCGGTTTGCAGTGAGAGTAAAAGCTTTTGTTTTCTGATTTATCGTTTATTAAAGAATGTAATATCAGTGATACGACATTTTTGCAGAAATACCAATCAGCAATAGACGTACATTATTTCGTATACCACTTTAAACTAAGAAAGTAGACAGATTAAATTTTAACGCTTGGAATCACAATGAGTTGTTTCAGGAATAACAATTACATTGCAACATTTAGGTATTTTATTTGATGTCAAGATATATAGCAAAAATGTTATATTGTTGCGCCTTGAAATAGGTAACTGGTTGATTTTTTTTTAACAATAAAACAATCGAACTGTTTGGGGATTAGGTTTGATCAAACATTAAATAAATCAACATAATTGTTTCAGAAATTAAAAATTTTGGAACTTATTGACTCCCATGTTTACTGACCCATCCCACAATAATCGACGCACTTGACAGACGACGCACCGATTGTGTACTGGTAACTGTCAAAATCGCTCTCCCCCTCGGCCCACACAATCGAACACAATAAATAAAACAACGTGTGCCATGGAAACAGAATCCTTTTAACAAAAGAATAGTTCGGACGAGAGCGACCAACGCTCACTACGCGATGTTGATATTCATGTAACATTACCCGTGGGAAAATGGACGAAAGTCCCGTGGGATGGAATCAGAAGCAGATTAGGAGCAAATCTGAAAGGGCGCAGTGATTGCTCGGGATAAATGAGGGTAAATTCAATTAAGGGTCGCACTCAATAAAATATTTATAGTTTGAGATAACTCACATAAAGTTTTTATACCTAATTATGGCTGTTTCGGTGTTAAAATCTTTAGCTGGTTCCAACTATGAATTTTAATATTTTGTGGACTGTATCTGATATAAATTATAAGTTATTTTCTATTTTTAATCTTTATTTCAAATTTCATATGATATTGTATTTTTCATATCTACATTTTTTTCGCCTTCTAATAAAATTACATTTTATATAAAGTTCAGTGGCGTAACAAATATATTGGAACATTTATAATATTATTATAATTTTTTGATCACCATAAAAATTAGATTAATGACCAAGTTTGAGTAACAAAATCAATTCGAATAATGACCAGATAATACCCGGTGACCAAAAATATTTGAACCAATTTTAATTTAAAAAGTTTTCGAATTGAAGAGATCGGTGCAAGAACCGGGCAACTCCATTTTATACCAAAATTGAGTTATAGTATTCAACAAATAGAATTTGATGTTGCGCATCTTTTGGTGCAAGAATCAGGCAAATCCAGTGATTCTTCATTGAGTTAGTGAGAAAAAGGATTTGGGTTTTTTGGAACAAGAAACAAGCAACTCCATTTTTTCAAACTTTGTTTTGCTTCTCCAATAAAAAGCAGTATCTAGGTAAAAACAGCTTATTTTATGTTACTCTAGAAGGACTAATACTATTAAGCATAATGTTTTGAAATTTCACAAAAATATAAGTTTTCTTTGATTTCCCAACATTTTATAAATTGGAGTTGCCCGGTTCTTGCACCGAGGTTTTCAATTATCAATATAGGGTTTTCACTGGAGATCTTTAAAAATATACTGGGGATTTATATTCAAAATTGTAAACAATTTACATACGAAATGTCGCCTGCCAACTAGATGAGGGGGGCGCCAAACCAAACAATAAACAAAAACAAAACGAAAATGATGTAAAACAAGTGAATAGCGACCGGCCACGCCCGTGGCGCCGCCGTACCCAACAGGTGGGAACCGAAACTGAAATTATATGCGCCTCCATACTACCATACTACTTACTACTAGACTCGATACGGCGACAAAGAAGTAGACACTTCCAAGAAAATTCTTACGAAACCTTGAACACCTTTGCTAGCAGGAATCGTGTTCGTTTTAAATGGGATCGTCAAAGAAGTAAGAATTTTCCACCAAATAATATACGTTTTAAAATAAATTAATAATGTTGGTATTTACTTCGTTTGTCAGCAACAGTATTCAATAAAATATTTGTCTTCCACATAATCGGAAACATTTTAAAAGTTACGAGTTACGCTTCCTTGGGACATATACATCAACATTTATTTGTTCAAAAATACTTTGAAATATGTTAAGATAAATTTATAGATAACTGCCTTGATTGAAGTACTTACATGGATAAATTATTAATTTTCTGCCTAACTAATAATTTTTAAGTAAAATCCTGAGACGTGACCAATGAAAACAGAATTCTATACCTTCCCTTCAACACCTTGAGAGTGACAGCCACCATTTTAAAATATTTTAATGAACTAAGTGGACATGTGATACCTCAATTTAAAGAGTTTTTAATTACCTATCTATCTGGTGATGTAAGGATTTTTAATTTTAGACTTTCCTTATCAAATCATCCCATAAATATCTACAATAGCTATTTATGCAACCAGTTACGAAATGTCTTATTTTGTGTAACGAGTGAATATTTACGAGACGAGCAGAGCGAGGTCACGCAACATGAACGAGTTTTGCAAGATCTTGGAATACGAGGAATACCCTTGAAACTCTTTGAAAGCTATATACCAAATCAAAAACAATTTGTCAAAATAGTGTTTTTTTGTCCATTAGCCGATCTATTTTTGTAATTGGTTTTTTTTTTTTTTTTTTTGTGTTTTTATCATTTTTGTTATTTTTTTGTCATTTTTTTTTGTCATTTTTTTGTCATTTTTTTGTCATTTTTTTGTCATTTTTTTTGTCATTTTTTTTTGTCATTTTTTTGTCATTTTTTTGTCATTTTTTTGTCATTTTTTTGTCATTTTTTTGTCATTTTTTTGTCATTTTTTTGTCATTTTTTTGTAATTTTTTTTGTCATTTTTTTGTCATTTTTTGTCATTTTTTGTCATTTTTTGTCATTTTTGTCATTTTTTTGTCATTTTTTGTCATTTTTTTGTCATTTTTTGTCATTTTTTGTCATTTTTTGTCATTTTTTTGTCATTTTTTTGTCATTTTTTTGTCATTTTTTTTTTGTCATTTTTTTTTGTCATTTTTGTCATTTTTTTGTCATTTTTCGTTATTTTTCGTTATTTTTCGTTATTTTTCGTTATTTTTCGTTATTTTTCGTTATTTTTCGTTATTTTTCGTTATTTTTCGTTATTTTTCGTTATTTTTCGTTATTTTTTTCGTTATCTTTTGTTGTTTTTTTATTACTTATGTTTTTTTATTGTTTGTTTTTTGTTATTTTTTGTTATATTTTTTGTTATTTTTTGTTATTTTTTGTTATTTTTTGTTTTATTTTTTATTATTTTTTTTTGTTATTTTTGTTTATTTTTTGTTATTTTTTGTTATTTTTTGTTATTTTTTGTTATTTTTTGTTATTTTTTGTTATTTTTTGTTATTTTTTGTTATTTTTTGTTATTTTTTGTTATTTTTTTGTTATTTTTTGTTATTTTTTGTTATTTTTTGTTATTTTTTGTTATTTTTTGTTATTTTTTGTTATTTTTTGTTATTTTTTGTTATTTTTTGTTATTTTTTGTTATTTTTTGTTATTTTTTGTTATTTTTTGTTATTTTTTGTTATTTTTTGTTATTTTTTGTTATTTTTTGTTATTTTTTGTTATTTTTTGTTATTTTTTGTTATTTTTTGTTATTTTTTGTTATTTTTTGTTATTTTTTGTTATTTTTTGTTATTTTTTGTTATTTTTTGTTATTTTTTGTTATTTTTTGTTATTTTTTGTTATTTTTTGTTATTTTTTGTTATTTTTTGTTATTTTTTGTTATTTTTTGTTATTTTTTGTTATTTTTTGTTATTTTTTGTTATTTTTTGTTATTTTTTGTTATTTTTTGTTATTTTTTGTTATTTTTTGTTATTTTTTGTTATTTTTTGTTATTTTTTGTTATTTTTTGTTATTTTTTGTTATTTTTTGTTATTTTTTGTTATTTTTTGTTATTTTTTGTTATTTTTTGTTATTTTTTGTTATTTTTTGTTATTTTTTGTTATTTTTTGTTATTTTTTGTTATTTTTTGTTATTTTTTGTTATTTTTTGTTATTTTTTGTTATTTTTTGTTATTTTTTGTTATTTTTTGTTATTTTTTGTTATTTTTTTGTTATTTTTTTGTTATTTTTTGTTATTTTTTGTTATTTTTTGTTATTTTTTGTTATTTTTTGTTATTTTTTGTTATTTTTTGTTATTTTTTGTTATTTTTTGTTATTTTTTGTTATTTTTTGTTATTTTTTGTTATTTTTTGTTATTTTTTGTTATTTTTTGTTATTTTTTGTTATTTTTTGTTATTTTTTGTTATTTTTTTGTTATTTTTTTGTTATTTTTTTTATTTTTTGTTATTTTTTGTAATTTCTTTTAATTTTTAGTCAGTTTTTTTAAATTTTTGTTATTTATTGTTATTTTTTGGTAATTTCTTATTTTTTGATATTTTTGTTTTTTTTTTGTTATTTTTTGTTATTTTTTGTTATTTTTTGTTATTTTTTGTTATTTTTTGTTATTTTTTGTTATTTTTTGTTATTTTTTTGTTATTTTTTTGTTATTTTTTGTTATTTTTTGTTATTTTTTGTAATTTCTTTTAATTTTTAGTCAGTTTTTTTAAATTTTTGTTATTTATTATTATTTTTTGGTAATTTCTTATTTTTTGATATTTTTGTTTTTTTTTTGTTATTTTTTGTTAGTTTTTGTTATTTTTTTTTTTTTGTTTTTTTTTGTAATTTTTTGTTATTTTTTGCTGTTTTTTGTTATTTTTTGTTTTTTGTTATTTTTTGTTATTTTTGGTTTTTATTTTTGTCTTTCTGTTTTTTTTTTTGTAATTTTTTGTTCTTTTTTATTTTTTATTTTTTTTGTAATTTTTTGTTCTTTGTTATTTTTTGTTTTTTGTTTTTTTTTGTTATTTCTTTTTTATTTTTTGTTAGTATTTGTTATTTTTGTTGCTTTTTGTAATTTTTTGTAATTTTTTGTAATTTTTTGTAATTTTTTGTAATTTTTTGTAATTTTTTGTAATTTTTTGTAATTTTTTGTTATTTTTGTTATTTTTGTTATTTTTTGTTATTTTTTGTTCTTTGTTATTTTTTTTTTTAATTTTTTATTGTTTTTTGTTAGTTTTGTTAAGAATGGGATTTATGTTAATATTTATTAATAATTATACTTTTAACGTAATAATTGTATAACTTATACTATATTTACAGTTTATATGGTTATACTTTAATCTTTTTTGCATTGTTTTGTTTTTTTACATTTTTTGCAGTTTGCTGGATATACCACAGGACACTTTTTTTGCTTTGGGGTCAAATTTTTTTCTTTTTTTATTTTTCCTTTTTTGTTTTTCTTTTTCCTTTTTTGTTTTTTTATATTTTTAATCTTAAACTACTAATGCGGTTAAAACGTAATTTTTAAATATGTAAATCATTATATTTTAATAATTGTTGTATATTGTAAAGCAAATTTAATTTATTGTTAACCGTATATTTGTGTACTAGTTCGGTAAATTGATATAGTACATTTATATGTATTTCACAATTAAAAAACAAAGATTAGTGAAGCAAATTTGGTAGAATATAGCGTATAATTTTAACCATCACACATTTTACTATCATGTACCTATTTTGCTCGACCAAGGCACACATCTATAGTTTATTTTGGTTTTTTTCTTAAACTTCTTTAAAATAATATAAATATCAGTTCCAGTTCCAACAGTTCGAGATTTATCAAAATATTTGTATTTTTTCTAATTTTGACTAGATTATTTATTAAATTGTGTTTTGGTAAAACACTACTGACATCTATGCAGCCAATATTACTTTCTTGTATTGTTAGTTGCATATGCATTACTTTACTCATTGCATTGACAAACAGAAAAATATTTATTTGTTCTCAACGACTTGTATTGTGTTTGTATTGCTCGTTAAAGTTATTTAGTTTTCCATAAAATGGGGTATTTTGCCGTGTATTGTGTTTTAATTATTTTGTGCTGCTTTAGAATGCAAAATATGGACCAGAACAACATTATTACTAGGTTGTAAGATTAACCAAATTCTATTTTTATAAGTCTTTGATATAAACTTTCAATATATTGATTTTAAAACCAAAAAAGGTTTTAAGGTATATTCAAATTCGTAAGGGACCTAATAAAGTTGTTTTTTTTTTTTGAAAGTTGGTTATTTAGGATTAATTCAACCTTTTAGAGATGCTATTAAATGGTAACAATGAATTTTTCGTCACCAGTTTTATTTACTTGCTGCGATTACAAAAATGTCACTTCAGATGTCAGAATTAGAAAAATAATTTTGTTTTCTGGATACTTCTTATATTAGTAAGCCATTTTTTAGTTATTCATAGAACAAAATTATGCGTCATGGTTTATAGATACTGGAATAATTAAATTTCTAAAAATGGGATGTTGGAAATTAAAATCGGATAGTTTTGGAATTAAGATAATTGTCAGGTTTTGTCAGATTTTAAAAACATAGTTAATACAAAAAAGTTTGTAAATAAGGTTGAAGTTAATTAAAATACAGTTTGAAAGAGATGAAGGTCGAATATAATTTATTAATAAGGTTGAAAAGGAGTTGGAGATAAAAAAAAAAATAAGGAAATAAGTATTTTTGGGAAGAAGCTGAGGAAGCAGAGGTGAGCAAAGGTGAACAAAGGAGTGCAGTAACAAAAGGAAGCAGAGCAAGTTAATTTTAAGAAAGACAAAGGAGAAGTAAAAGTCTAGGGTAGCGGGATTATAAAAGAGCCTAGAAATACGAAAACACAAGTAGAGAAGACAAGGAAAAGTTTATTTTCGTTGTTTTTTGTTAACTTTTTCTGTACTTAACTCAATTAGAGATATTATAAATGTCAAAATTGAGGGTATTGATGTCAATACATATTACAAAAATCATTTGAAAACAAATTTTTGATTTTGGATCCGTCTGGGCGAGATAAACGCAATCTGTGTGAGCTCTTCACCAATTACTGAATAGAAGTACTATAAATAAGTACTAAATGGTCGATCCTTTCTTATATTCCGACTTCTATGATTTTCAAGATCGGTGTAGGCAAACATTTTGATCCAAAACAAAGCAAGATCGCTTATTTAGCCGTGTAGGTACTAGGTACTCTGTACGGGTATTGTCGTACCGAACCCGACACGCATTACACTACACATTATTTAAATCACTTTCTGTTTTGGTATTAACAACAAAACACAAAAGTCTCGTTCGGTTGTCTCTCTCTTGTTGACAGTCTCGTGTTCGGTTGTTGGACATTTACGATATTATGAGTCACTTAATATAGAGAAATAATAAACTGGAACATGACAAATCAATTGTTTATTTAGGTTTATTGAATTGATGTAGATGGTTTTCTCTTTTATACGGGGTTATACAATTCTATATTTTATTATATAGGGTGGTCAAGTATATTTTAAATGCGAGTGTTTCAAAAAGTATTCGGTTTTCGCTGGACACCTTTAAATAATTAATTTTTTTGGCATATGTCATATGTCACCTTTTTATGTTACATTCCTAAAAAAAAGTAAAGTACTCAAGCAAAATCAGATCCTTTTTTAATAAAAAAAAACAACAAAAACAAAGAAAACAACAAAAACAAAAAAAACTAAAAAAAAAAACAAAAAAAAAAAAAAAATTCAAAGAAAAAACAAAAAAAGATCCTCACCTTCGTAAACCAGGTCCTCCCTTTTGTGACAGACTTCTCTACAAAAACGTCACCTACAGCTGCCGGCCCCCCTTAGTGCCCGGGCCCCAGGAATCTGTCCTTCCTGTCCCCCCCTCTCGTCGGGCCTGATGTCACTTGTATATATTATATTGTCATGATTCTGTAATTTGAATATTATAGAAATTATGTTGATACTGGGATGTTAAAAAATAATTCATTTTTTAAGTGCGTTTTACAATTAATTATCAGTGGGATATAAAATTTGTAAGAAGTTAAAAACATTTATAAACTTATTGAGAGGTTAAATAAAGTTAAAAAAGTATAAAATGTATATAAAAAATTATTAAAAAAGAATATTATAAAAAACGAACTCTATGCAGGACAAAAATCAGGAGACAAAGCAGGAGGCAGAAATCAAGAAATAAAGCAGGAGGCAGAGTGAGAAGAACCGGGAGAGCAGAGTAGAAGGAAGAGGAAAAGACAAAGTTGGAGTTAGATCAGGTTTTGGAGAGGTGGTAAAAAAAAAAAAGACGTGCGAAGATATTTTTTTTTTTTTATATCAAATATTTATTTTTTATTTTTGTAGGAAACCAGAGAGTCACAATCCTAATAGCTTTAAAATATTGGAATGGTTTAACCCTTACAGGGTAGAACTGTTACAAATTGGCGCCCAACGTGGGGCAAAAATTTGGCAGCAATGACGGAAGCACGACGTAAGGATTCAAATAGCGGTAAGCAATTTGCTTCTTACTTTAATACACTAATCCTTGTATGTGATAGTGATGTATTTTGAGTTAGGTTGGGGTAGTTTGAGAGTAATATATGTGGTACCAAGAACGAAAGTACAGAAAGATAGGTCTACGACGTCGTGTTCAAACTTCATCTTCGTGCGATGTGGCATCATATCCATTCTTGTCACAAAAAATACAATTTTTTGCGTTTTTGGGCTCCAGTTGATTGGAAAGTTTGGGAAAATTGCGAACATGTCGGCACAGATAACATATTGTAATACTGAGGCCCTATTGGTAGGACGCCTCAGTAAAAACACTACTAAGACAAAAGTTTTTATATTCTATTGATTACGAGTTTGTTCTAAATCTAAGTTTAAACATTAGGCATTCCAAACAAACTAACTGTCGGTGGAAAGGGTTGGTATATCTACATACAATCTATAACAAATAAAATCGTGAATAATGGATTAAATTTCAATATTTTATGTCAACACAATGAAAATATTATTTAAAAAAAAAACGATTTTACATTTTTCATAAAATGGCAGGCTAGTTTTTTGAATAAAAATAGTCGCAAGCCCCTTAGATATACGAGCCACTGGCAGCTATTGTTTGACAGATCCTTGGACTGTCCAATTGTTAACTGTTAAAATAGTTACATTATCATATTTTCTCTTTGTTTTAGCACTTATATATTTATGATATACACTTGTTACCTATTGAAAAAAAAAATGGTTATTATTTTGTACATGGAATGTCAGCAATCTTTTAAAATAAAGAAGTTCATTTAAATTTGTATTCATTGAGTATTCGTTTTTTTGGTGTAACTTCAACAAGTTATGGGCCCAGCACGCTTCCATTGAAACGTAATGGAAAATTCAGAAATCAACCAAGATGAAAATCGAAATTTGCGAGACATATCCAAAATTAAAATACCGCAATGATTTGACGAGTTTGTAATGTCTGCAATAGCTAGTATGGATGACATGATTGAACCATCTTCTTATCTAGAAGCTATTAACTGTTCAGAAAAAGAAGAGTGGAAGAAAGCCATGGATAAGGAAATTACGTCTTTAAAGGAAAATTAAACTTGGTCACTGGAAGAACTTCCTGTAAATGGGTCTTAAAAGTAAAAACGAATCCAGATGGCTCTATTGATAAGTACAGAGCTTTAGTCCAGTAGCTAGAACTGCAACTATAAGACTTATACTGAGCATTGCAGCAAATGAAAAGTTAACACTAAGTCAATTTGATGTGTCAACTGCCTTTCTTTATGGTGCACTTGAAGAGACTATATTCATGTATCAGCCTGAAGGATATAGTGATGGATCTGACAAATATTGTAGGTTGCAAAGAAGTTTATATGGACTAAAACAAGCGCCTCGTTGCTGGAACCAACGGGTCGTAGGCTTTTTAGAACGCTACGAATTTGTAAGAAGTGAAGCAGATTCCTAACTTTTTATTAAAATACATGGTTCAATAAAGCTGTTACTTGCACTTTGTGTTGATGATGATCTTATTGCTACGAATTTTAAATCACATTGAAGCCTGCTACTTATTTTTTGGGAATTGAGATCGAGAAAAAGAAGGACAGCTCAATCAAAATACACCAAAAGGCATACACAGAGAAAATTTTGGAAATATTTAATATGGACAATTGTCGACCAGTTTCAATGCCTATTATCAAAGATTGTTCTCAGTCAGGGAAAGTTGAAGAGGAAAATGAGCCTTCTTCGGAGTTTCCCTACAGACAAGCTGTAGGTTCACTCATGCATACGCACTAGGTGTTATCTCGAGACCGCTAGAACATTCTTCAGAAGAAGATTTAATAAAGGTGAAACGTAAATTTCGTTATCTTCAAGAAACAAGAGACTATGGAATTACATACGCATTAAACTATCAACAAGGCGTTCTGGAAAGTTACAGTGATGCTGACCATGGAGGCGATACATTTATTGGACGATCAACATCAGGTGTTGTTTGCCTTTATTCAGCAGGTGCGGTGAGCTGGTTGAGTAAAAAAACAGTAGCTATATCGACGACAGAATCTGAAATCGTAAAATCGTAGCTGCCAGTGAAACAGCTCTAGAAATTGTTTGACTGAAACGTCTTTTTTATTGGAAGTTAACCAGTTGCAGGGTATTCTCGAACTATAAAATGATAATGCAGCTGCTTTGAAGTTAGCTCCCAATCCTGAATTCCATAGGCGTACTAAACATATTAGGACACGACATTTTTTTAGTAGAGTATTGGTATCAGATGGAGAAATCAGGGCCGACTAGAGGGGGGGGGGGAGCCGGGACTAATTCCCGGGGCCCGGACTGAAATGGGGGCCCGGCAGCGGTATAAGGGGGGCCCGGCAACTGGATATTTTTTGTCTTGTATGAGAACGACACAAGACGAGAGGAGTTGGGTTTTTTTTTATAGAAAAATGAATTCAAGTAGAGTAGGAAAAGTTTTTACGCGAGGAGAACCTTTTTTTTTAGAAGAGGACAAGTTTTTATTTGAGAACTTTTTTTTTTAGAAAAAGTAATTCAAGTAGAAGAGGAAAAGTTTTTTTTTTTTTTTTCGAAAGCTTTTTTGTCAAGGGGCCCGATCTAGGGAATTGTCCTGGGGCCCAGCCTGGCTCTCGGCGGCCTTGGGAGAAATTATTGTCACGAAGGTATCGTCTGAACTCCAATTAGCCGATATGATGACTAAATCAATTCCAAAGCCTAGATTACACAATCTCTGCCAAGAGATAGGACTAATCCACTGCGAAAATAAAAATGAAAGCGAAACTAAAAATATTAATGAAATGAAAACTACTGAGGCATGTTTTTATAAATGCTGTGAAGAAAAAGTCCGCTTGAATGAAAATCCTAGCTGATCCTTTTTTCAAGATGGGTTGATTTTCGCTTTTTCGTAATTTTTCACCATAATTGAGCGATATTGGTTCTTGGCGGTGCTATTATTTAAGCATGCAAGTGTGTGTGCGTGTGCGTATGCGTGTGCGTGTGCGTGTGCGTGGGCGTGTGCGTCGAGCTCACCCTAATATATACGAAAAGAGTGTCCGGGGCATAGTTGACGCACCTATTCGGTTTCAACCAATGAAAACATCATGACATAATGAAATACGTCATTTGCGTTTTGTTAACTATGCGCCGGACACTCATTTTGTTCCACTGCACAGCTGTGCACACAGGTGTTCGACGTTCGGTATTCTGAGAAAAATGCTATTTATAGTTTTTTGACTTCACATTATATTAGGGTAAAAAGCAGTCGAACTATTTGAGAATTGTTTATTTATTTAGTAGATGTAAAATTTTAATTTGTTGATGTTTTTACTGGTGAAATTGTAGAATTTAACCCAATAAAAGAAAACTATTTAATGAGGGAAAGTGTTAAAATAGTTACATTATCATGTTTTCTCTTTGCTTTAACACTTTTAATATATACACTTGTTACCTATTGAAACAAAAATGGTCATTATTTTGTACATGGAATGTCAGCAATCTTTTAAAATAAAGTTCATTTAAATTTGTATTCATTAAGTATTCGTCTTTTTGGTGTAACTTTAACTATGGATGGCGTTTGACAGTGATAATTATTAGAATTATTTTCCAGTTGCTTTTACACTGTTCAACCTGCTATAATTTATAATTTGCCAAATAACTGAAACTCATAAGCCCAAAGTGGGTTTTAATCGAATAACCCAATACTATGTAAAAATGAAATCAAAACATCGATACATATACCAGTGGGTCGGGGTCTATCTGGGAGGCCTACGAAAGAGAGAATGAAAGAACATAAAAACTCCCGTTTTAAATAATAATAGAAAGACAATTATTGTTGAACTGTTTTCAAGCCGAGATAAAACTATAAGAAACCTGTCCATATTGTTCAGGTTATTAATTTTAATAAAAAAAAAAATGTAGAGCTGTAATCAAAAATCTAGGGATACCTGCAATTAATTGATTTTTTTTGTGGTGTAATAATCATTCCTAATAACATCTAACTAGGTAGGAGGGCTAGTGACTGAAAAAATGGGCAGATGGTTATGTTTTCGTTTAAATGGAACCATCGCCGATGGGTTACCGTAAAAAGACTCTTATATGACCCCGTGCTCATGCCATTATTATAGTACAGGAAAGGTATATAGAAATTAGGTATTAAAATTAGATTTGCTAATACTAATAGTAAAATTTGGTCTTTTTTTGACAGATATCTCGAAATCATCTAATAAACTCAAATTTTTATCCTTGTATCATGTATTTGCGTCAATATTTATTTAAGAATTTGATTGATGTACAGTACGACACTATTGAGATGTCAAGTCAGAATTAGATGCGCACTGGCAAATCTAGGAGCCAGTTTTTGATATAGGTAAATATAACCAAATCCACTTATTTTTTGGTAATCTATTTGAGGAAGAATTTATGACATACCTTTTTGAAACACTTTGTATATCTGAGACCATAAAATTTTATATATAATTACAATATAACATAGTTCAATACCATTTTAATTTATTAAAAAATAAATTCAATAATATAAGAGTAATTAGATCCAAAATTGGTCTGATTCGACTCGGCTTTGGTCGGATACATCTTCCCGCAATAAATATTCCTAATTTTTATTTTAAGGTCATTCTTAAGGCTCACAAAAAAGGTGGATTGGGTGTTGCGGGTAACCCCCATTGTTCTGCTATATCCGACCTTAGCTTGCACCTTGAAACATATCGAGAATAATCATTACCAGCCCAGAAAAGTTACAAAAAAGGGGTGGGGAAAAGAGGTCGGCTTGCCATACGAATTTTTCTCATTTTTTAATTATATATACAATAAATATCTCAAAATACCAGAATTATTAATTTTTTTCGTCATAATCTAATTCTTCGTACCCGAAGTTCATTTTCCTAAGTCTAGCAGTTCTATATATCGACATCCCCTAGGGTGGGGGGAGAAGTTGGACAATTTAAAATCGTTTCAGGCGATATTTGTTGTTTTTTATAACAGGCGTGGTAGAGGAAGAGGGTGGAATGTTGGAGGGGTGGGGAAAGAAGTATTTAATATTTTTTTTCGTTTTTCATGATCCTCTATCTGTCCATGTAATATTGTCCATGTTGGTTCGAAATTAAAGGGTGCTCATGTTCGCTATAGGCTAATTATTTTATTTAGTCATTCATAATTCATAATTGTGGATCAGTGCTTCATATGTCGAAGGTTGAAAAAACAAGTTGTTAAATTTTTACTTTCCTATCTGTATACAGATATAAGGAAAGTATAGGAATCATGATTTTTTTCGACCTCGAGTTTTCGTCGGATTTTTACGTTTTGAGGTCCCCTGAATCCGTTTTGACTATTTTCGCGATGATGTCTGTGTGTGTGTGTGTCTGTGTGTGTGTCTGTGTGTGTGTGTGTGTGTGTGTGTGTGTGTGTGTCTGTATAACGCATAACTCATGAACCGATACACGGAAAAATACCAAATTTCAAACTTAAGCTTTATTCCAGCGTCTAATGAGCTGATTAGATTTTGGGCAGAGTCGGAACATCTGGGGGGGTACTTTATAGGTGGTGATTTTTATATTTTATGAAATATATCTGTTATTTACGTTTGGGGAAGAAAATTTTTTAAATAAAAGTTACTTCTTATTTTATGATCTATAATTTTTGTTATTTACAAAATTTTTCTAAAATGGTCCGTATTCGAGAAATTTGACAAAATGTAAAAAAATATTTTTTTTTATAAAAATTGTTCAAACAAAAGTTGTTTGTAATATAATTCTCTATAATTTTTGTTTCATAGATAATTTCTCTAAAATGGACCGTATTCGAGATATTTGAGAAAATGTGTAAATTTCGAAATTTGAAGAAAACTCAAAAACGGATAAAGAAAAAATCAATAAATTTTAAACTTAAGTTTTATTTCGGCCTGACGTGAAATGATTAGATTTTGGACAAAGTCGGAACATCTGGGGGGGTACTTTATGGGAGGCCGTTTTTATATTTTATGGAATATATCTGTTATTTATGTTTGGAGAAGAAAATTGTTCAAATAAAAGTTACTTCTAATATTATTATCTATAATTTTTGCCTTATGTAAAAATTTCCTGAAATGGTCCGTATTCGAGAAATTTGACAAAATGTGCAAAATTCTGATTTTTATGAAAATTGTTGAAATAAAAGTTGTTTGCGATATCGATCTCTATAATATTTGTTCATACATGATTTTTTTTAAATGGACCGTAATGGAAAAATTGTAGGAAAAGTGCTAAATTTAAATTTTTCAGTATTTTCATTTTCAATGAATATCTATAGAAAAATGTTTCGCGGTAGATGTATGTGGACAATGTATATATTTAGTTTATCCTCTAAACATTTATAGAGATGCTGCAATAGGTTGTACACAATAAACGGAAAAAGCCTGTAATAACTAGATAGGAAAGTCATGTGTTGGACACATCAGATTTTTTTTTATTGATAACACTAAAGCTCGTCAATAGCTACTAATTAAAAAAAAAGAAGATCGGTTCATAAACAAAAAATAAAATGATACTGAACTCTTTGTCTTTGTCTATTTATATATAAATACATACATATTCTGTCATTGTGAACCCTCAATATTTTGATCATTAGCCGCCACTGGGCTAAACCACATAGAGGAAATTCACATTGCTAGACCTAGAACTTTTTACATCTTAAACCTGCCATATAAAAATATTTTCATCCTTTACTCATTAAGCCCGTCCATATAAAAATAGTTGGACTCTTTACCCCTTGTCTCTTCAAGTAAAAATATTTGGCCCCCTTACCTTCCACTATTTGGCTTTTACCCTTTAAACTCGGCTGTTTAAAAATATTTGGGATCTTTAACCATTAAGCTTGTCCATGTAAAGACATTTTAACCATTTATCCCTTAAGCCTATCCATGTAAAAATATTTTAACTATTTACTTCTTAAGCCTGCCCATTTAAAAATATTTAACCCCATATCTCATATGTCTACCCATGTAAAAGTACTTGGGCATTTACCCTTTAAATTCGCCTGTTTAAAAAGATTTGGAATTTTCACCCCTTAAGCTTGCACATGTAATAATAATAATATTTGCTCTCTTTACTTTTCTGATGGTAATATAAAAATCAGATACGAGCTTCATTCTGGAATTCGTTAAAGGTCGTTTATTATTGTACAAAATTAATTTAACGTAAAACAATTATTTGTAAACTATTTATATGACGTTTAAAAAGACAGCAATATAGAAAAACTAAAAAGTCTGATATCATGCAAAATTCACTTTACGCCCGAATTTATCTAAAATAAACGAATCTTTTTTAACGGAGTATACCATTATTAACCTGTACACACCCTTTCAGCGAGTGGCTACACTTTTTTCAGATAATTACGGGTTAAACTTCGGTCGGCTTCGCCGAATAAAGGGTAAAGCCTATGGGCTGTCATTATCTATTTGAGGAATTTAACACCCTATATACACTTATATCTTGCGCCCGCGATGCTGATTAGTCGGTTATTTATATCTACCTATTTGGCCAATGGGTTTAAATCAATTTTACAAGCATGTACGTTTATTTATAGGTTACGAGGGGTATACAGATAGTTGAATTAGATTTTAGGAGGAGTTGGACCCTCATGATATTCATTCCAGCTTATCATGCCATTAATGATTTCAAGATGTCACAGAAGTTAAGTTGGTAATTGTGGTAATTGTAAGGATGTCAATAAAACTTGTGAACTATACTCATCATAGATTAGATTAGGAGTTGGACGTTATTTGTCCTTGTCCACCGCGACCTTTTCAGATCTATTGTGGGACTCCGTTTGTTTTAGAGTATGTCATCTAGCCTGGTCTTTTTTATTAGACTTAGTAGCTTTGACAGTGGCTCCCACATGTAGTTGCATGCAATTGGCTTTTCTTCGCCCAATGTTAGAAACCTCATTCCAGCCAAGCCTTCACATTGGCACAGGACGTGGAATGATGTTTCCTCTTCTTCTTCACAGAACCTGCACAAAGTTGCTTCTTCTGCTGGATTTATGACACTCATGTGCCTTTTGAGGCGACAGTGTCCAGTAAGAAGGCCTACTGTTATCCTAACGATTTGACGTTTTTGATCCAGTAGGTCTTTCGTAAACTTGGCCGATGGTTCCTTGATGAACTGTTTGGCCTGTCTCAGTCTTGGATAGTTGTTCCACCATTCCTGAGACTCTTTTTGCATCCATTGTTTAATGGATGCCTTGCACAATGCCTTAGCGACTCCACAAAAGGGTTCAGGGCCTGTCATGGCCTTATCTGAGCCTTCTCGGGCTAATTCGTCGGCCTTTTCGTTGCCCTGATATCCCTCATGGCCTGGAACCCAGGCTAAGGTCACCTTATTTTGACTACTTAGCTCTGTCAGGTCTTCTAGACAGTCTTTCACCAGTCGTGATTTGATTTCTGGTGAGAGAATTGCCTTTAGAGCTGCTTGGCTATCAGAGAATATGGCAATAGTTTTGCCTGATACTTGCTGATTTAATATTTCTCTTGCACAGTGTTGTATGGCTATTAGCTCAGCCTGGAACACTGTTGCATATTTTCCTAAGCTTAGTGAAATCGTTGATTTCGACTTAGGTCCATAGATTCCAGCACCGACTCCTTCCTTGGTTTTTGAACCGTCTGTGTACCAGACGAGTTCAGCCTGTACGGGAGGTCCCTGTTTCCAGGATTCTCGGGCTGGTATTTGAATTTGAAAATTTCTTTCAAATTTGTATGTGGTTATGGCTCTATCAGTAGGCATAGCTAGAATATTATCCCTTTGTACTTGCTGATATAGCCTTGTGTGGTCGGCGCTATGTAGTTGGCTTATTGGGTTTTGTCCCTGCATTAGCCTGTGAATAGCTCATCATACTCATTATACTATAATACTATAATAAAGAAGGTATTATGATGTTACGTCGATTGATGTTTCATCTCGTTGACGTATTGTGGAGGTAAGGCGTGGCTTTTACGAATTTAATGTGTTAGCTAACTTCGAACCTATAGGCATTATTAAATAAAAAAATAAATAATATAGGTATGGCGCAGTTATAAATAATAATGTTTAAAATATGAGGTGAGAGAAAAAATAAAAAAAGGAAATTGGAAATTGTACGGATGATAGAATATTTAGAATGATTAATCAAAATCATGTGGTGATTTCACGTTTATTATTTTAGACATCAGGCGATCTATCACAAAAATTGACGTTCTTCACTATTACTATTTTATGAACTATTAACAAACAGTGGCGTACCCAAATATGGATCTTGGGGGGATAACAAAATTGTATTTATTAAGTTACTTTTAAGTTACACATGTATGACGAATTTGATTTAGTAATTATTATACAGCAATTTATAGGTCTCTTACTCTTGTTTTTTCCTATGATCACTTATCACTTTGATAATGTGTTTGAGTTGGGACTTCCTGGGGGGGTATATCCCCTATATCTCCATTACCCCCCCCCCCCCCCCCCCCGTGAGTACGCCACTGTTAACAAATTTATAAAAATATACAGGGTGTCCGGAAATTGCATGTGCATGGATCTATCACAGATGTATGGGCTCAAAATAATTTGTTTCAACCAAACTTACTCATACAGTGCGTTAACCCACGTAACCAGCAAAATAAAGATGATACGTATCTCTGTCTGACGTGACTGGACGCATGGTTACAACTCTACCGTTAGTGGGATGCTCCATTGAATAGCTGTATCAATAGCATTGTTTTTCTATACCGTTCTCTGGAGTCATGATTGAAAAATTAACACATTGTACACCATAAAGAAAAGAAAATATTTCTGTTTAACTCTAGCGGCCAAACGAAGCAAGTTAAGGGTAAGTTTGGTTAAATCAACTTATTTTGAGCTGTGGTTGTTCCATGTACATGTATAGAAATGTAATCATAATCTCAAAAGACATATATTTTAAATTCAACTTAGATTATTCTTCAAATGTAACAAGAGATAATTGGAAAATTGTAAATGAATTTAATGAACATAATGAAAATAAACCACCTTCTGTATCTCTGTATCTGTAACGTGTGGAGGGTGAGTTACCCCTACGGCACTAAGGCCTCACTATGTCCATTGAGCACCCTCCTAAGACGATAGGCACCTCCTAGCTCCTAGCCGGTGTTAGCCGATACTCGCCGAACACAAATATTCTAATAAATGAGAGCGTTGAGCAATCGTAAAGGATATGCTCGATGGTATCATCTTCTTGTTCGCACCCTCTGTTGAGTGCGGATTCTATCAGCTCCATAATAAGGAGATGCTTCCGTACTTGGCAATGACCAGTCGGAATGCATGTGACTAAGCGCAGATTCCGTCTAGTCATAGTAAAGTATTTGTTTGCTGCAGTGATGTTAGGATAACTTACGAACTTCCTGGCAACTCTGCAGTTTCTTGTTTCATCCCATCTTTCTTTGAATTTCATAAGGGAATGTGCTTTAATTAGGTCTGTCACTACCGATTTTGTCAGGCCAATAGAAGGGCCAGATCCAAAAAGTATTTGGTTGGCTGTTTTCTTGGCTAGTGAATCAACAAGACGGTTACCTTTCGATGTGGCGTGACCTTTGATCCATCTTGAGGTGACCATATTGTTGATGAATACTTCGACCAAAGCTTCGTGACATTCTAGTACCAACCCTGAGTAAATTCGTGATCTGTTCAGGGTGAGTAGTGCTTGTCTGCTATCTGTAAAGATAAGCATATTCCTTTCAGTGATAAACCACCATCGTTGGATCCTATTAGCCTAAACAAAATTTTTAATTAACACAAAAGATATCACTCCAATAATTCACAAGTCTGGTATCTACAAAATTAACTGTTTAACTTGTAACTCTGTCTATATCGGTTAATGTAGACTTAGAATTTATCAGTCGTTTCCTTGAACATTTCAAGTTTGTAAAAAAATATCAAAATCTGCACTCAAACCGCCTTTTCTAACCATATTTTTGAGTCCAAACACGAATATTAAATATTTAATCATTGCTCACTTCTACACAATTGCAATAAGGGCATTAATGAACAACTTTTATTTAGAGTCAATTATAGATATATTTTTGTCTCTTCCCCATTCTATATTTTAACTTATTATATTCATTTCCCCCCTTCAAGTGTAAATGTTCTATAGGACATTTGTTCTTCTTCTACTATGTCAGGCAAAATATTCTGCCTCCTTCAGGCCTTTTTGAAACCCATCAAATTAAAACGATATTATTTAACTTCACTTTTTATTTTAGAAACAGTCAGTTTAATATATAAAATCAAAGATGCTTATGCAAATACTAATAGATCTGCTAGATCTTCTGGAGATTTGGCTTTACTTAAGTATACCTTCCGAGTATATACTATACCTAAATCTATCTTGATCAAAGAATCAGTAAGAACAATTCTTTTTAGAGATGGATTTAAAGGTTATGTAACGGAGTAGATAAATTAAAATTAGTTTAAAAATATCTTGTATTATACATTTTTATATAAAAAACGTAGAATCGAGTAAGAAAAATATATTTTTTAAAATAAATAGTAGTTATGTGAAAGTCGTAATTTTAATAAGATTCTTTTTAGAACATTATTCTTCAGACTATACCTCTCAATCATTAGTGTTCACATTATTTTCAGAAGCACCGAAAACTGTTCAAAAATTGCACAAGAGCTCCGGCTTAGGTAATTTGGTAGTAGGCTCTCGCGCCTAACCTTTTATCGAGAAAAAAATCGTTTTCGGTTAATTATACGGTACGAAGACAGTTGCTTCTTCTTCTCCTGCACCATCAGCACAAAAAGAAACACTGGTAGGTCATTATTTACACCTTTATTACAACACTTTACGATCGCTGGTTGTAAACATCAGTTTTGAACGTAAAACATAACAACTTTCTTGGCTAAAATATTATTGAGACCTGTAACCACTGAAAACTTAATTGCGGGAACTTAAGAGGAGGCGGTGCGATCTGAAAAACGCAAAAGAAGAAGAAAGTTATAAAATATGAATAAACTACCTGCATCATATGTTAAAAGCACTGTTTGCAATTACGATTAAAATGAAATAAATGTCGATTCGGATATAAGGAATTTAAACATTGTTTTTTCGATGTAAGCAGCGCATTCCACTGTGTAAACTATCGCATATTATAAACATAAATGCGCGAATTCCACAAATATCCGAATTTGACACTGTCCATGCATTAGTTTTCTAAAGTAAACTAAATCTAATCTTTTTCCATTGGACAGTATTTTAAATTACTAGATAGGAATGAAAAATAAGATTTTATTAATTTTATAAAAGAGATTCGGCGATCGATATGTAGGTGTTTTTTTTCTAAAAATTTATTAAAATAAAGAAAAAATATATAAAAGTTTAATAAAAATATTTTCTGTAAATCAAAGATTAATTTAAACAAAATTTATTGTTATCGAAACAGTGAAAATAATATTAAAGTGATATTTCGACCGTAACTAGTAAATTAAAGACATTTGTCTGTGCCTAACCTTAGAAATAGAATGAGACAAAGAAAACTCCTGTTTATGCCATTTAATAAACCCTAGACCCTCCAAGGTATAAATATGTACCCCTAACTTTAGTACAAACATAACCACAGTGCTGGATCCCTCTTAAAATAACTAAATATAAAAAAATTAATGTGTTTATAATAGCATTAGTAAAATATACAATTATAGTAAACAGTATGAGGGGAGAGGTAAAATATTTCGGGGTTATGATTGACTCGAGACTTACCTGGAACCAGCATCTAGAAAAAACCACAAGGAAAGCGGAAATCTCGCTAATGATGGCAAGGCGATCCTTTGGAAAAAATGGGGGTTAAAACCAGACATGGTGTATTGGCTTTATAACATGATGGTGAAACCGATAATAATATACGCAGCTTTGGTGTGGTGGCCAAAGACACAGCAAAGGAAAGCAATAACGAGGCTAAGCAAGGTACAAAGACTTGCCTGCCTCGGAATAACGGTCGCATGAAAACAACCCCTACAGCTGCAATGGAAGCACTAATAGGACTCCCACCTCTTCACTATGTGATACAAGGGGAGGCAAGATTAGGTGCTTACAGATTAGGAAATACACTGGGAAATCTTGACATTAAGCCAGGTCACATGAGTATCTCAAGGTTAGTGACAGGAAATGTGCTAGACAAGAGAACAGACCACATAACCAAGAGGTACTTTTTTATTATTCCATTTAAAGTTTTAATACAGGAAAGAGCGGAGATCACGAAAAGGGAGCCCAATGCCCAACGACAGGAACAAACCTGGTATACAAACGGGTCTAAGACTGCGGAAGGCACTGGGGCGGGAGTATTCTCCAAAAACCCTAATACTAACCATGGCTATGCTATAGGAATACATTCCTCAGTATTTCAGGCCCAGGTATATGCAATTTTGCAATATGCAAAAACGAACAATGTAAGAGCTATCGAAAATCAGCATATTCAAATAATGTCAGACAGCCAAGCGGCACTATCGAGTCAGGAAAGTTACGTCGAGGCTGGTATGGGAATGCATCGAAGAACTAAGAACACTAGCAGACCGAAATAGAGTAAAACTATTTCGAGTGCCACGTCACCAAGGGATCGAAGGCCACGAAAAGGCTGACAAAAAGAGGATCAGAAGAAACACCGGAACCAGACACAAACCCAGGAGTACCAAAAAATACAGTCCAGGGTTTCATAAACGACTGGATTCGGGAACAACATGGAAAAGCCTTCATTGGCAGACCATGTCCCAAAAGAACTAGAGAACTACTCTTTATGAATAGGAACCAGTTGAAAGTGATAACAGTGTTCATTACTGAGCACGCCCCAGTAAAGGGACACTTGAACAAAATTGGCATGTACAATGGGGAACTTATGTGCCGACTATGTCACAAGAAACCAGAAACGGTCAAAGACATACTGTGCAAATGCGAAGCTCTAGATCGCAAAAGACAAGCACTTTTTGGACAATCCCATAATGTCACAAATTCCACTGTCAGTGGGCTGAAAACTCAAGAATTGCCACAATTGTTGTACTGCGTGAGTTTAGCCCTATATAGTGTCCAGTCTTCTCTTGATTTGGCTGTATTGAATAACCTTCCCACAATTTTCCTCGTAAGCGGTTATAATAGTCTTACTTAGTAGGTCTACTGCTTAATCGAGGTTTTTTTTACCTGTTATTTATACCATAACTTCTTCGATATAATCTCCAAGTAATGTTTGAATACCTTTTCCAGTTCGTGGTGTCTCTAGGGTTTCTGTATTTGGTTGAAATTTGAGCTGGATAATTAAATCAAATCTAATCTGTACACAATTAAAACAAAATCCGGTACTAAGAATGCCATCGGATAGAACACCCATTATTCACGACTTCAGGAAACCTTTCGATATTCAAATACCAGAAAAGGCCAAAAGCCGGGAAAATAGGGAAAAACAAAACGACTCAATCTGGTATACAGACGGTTCGAAAATGAATAACAGCACAGGAGCTGGGATCTACCATGTGAACTCAGGGAGGACAATTAGTCTGAATCTGGGGTCACTGACAACAGTTTTCCAGGCTGAAGTAACAGCCAAAAATGACTCTTTTAGAGATAAGAGGATCTTTATCTGACTGACAGACAGTCAGGCAGCCGTTAAAGCACTGAAAATGATAAAAGTGCAATTTAAATCAATATTTGATTGCCATTAGTCCCTCCAGATCCTGGCAGAACATAACAAGGTCACCACTGAATGGGTGCCAGGACATGAGGGAGTGTTTGGAAACGAGAAAGCAGACCTCCTAGCAAGGAAGAGAGCAGAAAAAACTCTTATTGGACCAGACCCCCCTGGGTGGTATATCATACCAACATGCTAAATGAGTATTAAAAGAACAAATAGACAGAGAACACCATAGGCTCTTGTTGGAACTTCCTGAACTTAGACAGTCTAAAAGATTCATAAAGGGGCCAACTGCTAAGCCTTAGCAGAAGCGAACTTAAGGCCGTAATAGGACTTCTTACAGGACACTGCGGCCTTAGAAGACACCTAAATCTCTTAGGGATATCTGATGACTCCCTATGTAGAATATGTGAGGAGGAGGACGAAACTCATATTCATATAATATGCCACTTTTGGAACCTTAAATGGAAACGGGAATGGTACTGAAGAAATCACGAAAACGCCCATCAGACATATTCTTGAATTCATCAAGAAAACCAAACTGATGGGATAGAAACTGTGAGGGGTACAATAAGCCTAGAGCTTCAGTACAAGTGGGCTTTAAACCACGCCCTAATTTAGATAGATAGATAGAATCTGAGCACGATGTTTCGTCTGACTCTTGCCAATTTAAAATGTTATCACTTGCTTTACTTAAGCAAAGAGTCATATCTAGGACGTCTTATTAGCAATTACTAAACCTTTAGATAGGATAAATTGATGTCCGTGCCACCCCAAATGGTAAGGTGGGCATTGGCATCGCATCCTATTATCGTCAGCAATGATAAATCAAAACTCCGAATACAACTTCTGTTCGTTCGTGTTCATTTGTATAAGCACGCTCTTACATGCTTGGGCACACTACTATAATAACATTAATGAAGGACTAGATTTAAAAGAAGTTGAGCATTATTTGTCCTTGTCCACCGCGACCTTTTCAGATCTATTGTGGGAAATAATCCTTATCTTTGTAACTGCAAGATAGAATTTGTTCGGCGGCAACTTACATAACTAACTCGAGTCTACCTTTTCCTTTTTTTGTGAGGATTTGCTTGCAAAGAAAAGGGTAAGATTATGAATACGAAGTGAAGCAAAATTTCTTCCTTCTATCTTCTCCTTTTAAGCTCTTTCTTTGACTTTTACGGGGTTTATGTTATCTAAAAACGGCCTAATGGCTAAACGAACGATTTCCTAAGCATTGGATTGGTAGAAGAGGTTTTATAGAATGGTCGATAAGATCTCCAGATCTAACGCTATGTGACTTTTTTTGTGGTACTATTTAAACCCCTCCAGAAGATATTCAAGAACGAAAATGTAGGATAACTGAATAGTACAGACGAATTGACAGAGAAACGTTGTAGAAAGTTCTAGAAGAATTTTAAGATTATATTAATACTTACAGAATAATGGAGCCTATTTTGAATAGTTTTGTAAATAAACGTTCGAAATTTTTGTGTCAGTTCTGAAGTAATTTTACTATGTTTAATGTTAGCTAGTGAGGGCTGGTGTGTAAGGACTATAAAGTTACAGCTCCCCAGTACAAGGGGACACCGTTTTTTATAAATATAAAATTAAAGTGAATAATGTTATCACGAGCCGCCACTAATGTTATCTGAAAAATAATACGCTTTTCTTTATACGGTTGGGTTACATTTTACTTGGGATTTAATTTGATGTATGATATGAAGATTTAACTTTTTTTAATAAGGATTGGAGGGCGATGAAACTTTGAAATAAGTGAATAACATTTTTAAACTTTCTCCTTGATGTACTATTTTTTTTTGTTTTTCTTAAATAATGAACTTTTCGTAACCAGTTTAAAAAAGTAAATCAATTTGACGCTTCCTGCGATTACAAAAAATGTCACTTTATATGTCAAGATTAGAAAAATAAAGTATAAAAATAATCTCTTAGCCACTGTCTGTCTACTCTGCATGTTTTTATATTTTGTTAATTAAACCATTAACTACACGTGCAGTAGATTCACTCCCTGCTGCATCTCATCATTAAAATTATCAAATTCTGTGAAATCACATAGTAGGCCGTTTCGTCGATTTTACGGGAAAATGTGCGCATTTAAGGCACTCGAAAAGGTCAAATTAAGACTTCAAAACCTATTTTTTTTATTCCGCTTCTTCCTCCAACAAAATATAATAAATGATCTTCGCCGCTTTGTCACGCGTTAGTTTTTTCTAAAGAGTTGAAACCTGTAGATCATTAATAATATCGAAGAAGGCACTTTAGCGAGCGGCTACTTTTCAACTTTTGGAAACGCTGCAGTCGGTATATAATTTGGAACAAATTTTTAATTATTGCATAAATTGATGAAGTAATTATGGCATACCTATCTCTACCGTTCTTAAATTATACGAATATTAGTAACATTTTTGTATAAAAAATATCGATTTAATAGAACATCTTGTAAAAAGATAATAGTAGGTAATGTCAAGATCTCTGAAAACTACCTACTAGATATTGGATGCAAATTAATAATAAAGGGTGTATCTTATAGTGGTATCCGAAGTTTTTTTAAATAATTTGACAAACAATTAATTTTTTTGTAATAAATGTTTTTTTTTATTGAAATTGAATCCATTACAATTTATTTGGTTACTTTTTGAAGATGACATCGGCCAAGTGGCCGCCTCCGGACGCCACACACAAATCGGCCCGTTTTTCGGCATTTTCCATCACTTTTTGGATTGTTTCGGATTGAATGGCAGCGATTTCTCGGCGTATGTTGGCCTTAAGTTTTTGAAGAGTGACTGGTTTATCGGCATAAACCTTTCCCTTCAGGTATCCCCACAGAAAAAAGTCAGGTGCGGTCAAATCTGGTGAATGAGCCGGCCAGTCGAAATGGCCCTATTTCGATATCAATCGATTCGGGAACATGGCACGCAATGAATCCATTATTAGACGGGCTGTATGGCACGTTGCGCTATCTTGCTGGAACCAGTAGTCGCCCATGTCATGTTTGTCTACCTCATTTGCCACAAAATCGCGTAACATCGTCTCGAAAAAGTATGGACCGAGGACCATTTCATCTCAAACATCGCACCAAACAGTGACTTTGGGGGAATGCAACGGCTCTTCGAAGATCATTTGAGGATTTTCAATGCCCCAAAAGCGGGTATTTTGCATATTAACAACGCCAAACAGCGTGAAATGTGCTTCATCGATCATGATCAAACAGCTCCAAAAATCAGGTTGACCGGCAAGGATGTCCTGCATATTGCGACCGTATTAGATGCGACGCGGCCTATCAAGGAAAAGCACGCAAATCCACCCTTAACAACCGCCACATGGGACACGGGGGATATGCCAAACTGCTGAGCACGGTGTCGGACCGAAACTTGTTGACGCCCCGTGACGTCGGCACATATGGCTGCTATTGCTTCCGTCTGGTACGCGGCTTATTCCGACGGACAGAGGTTGCCAAAGATCCTGTAGCATTAAATGTTGCAACCAAATCACGAATAGTCTTCGGAGTAAGCGCATTCTAGCCACGATACCTCGCTCTGAACGCGCGTTGAGTCAGCGTAACAGTGTAACAGCGTTTTTTTTGAAAATTTTTACAATTTCAGCACGTTGTTGTGGTGTAAGGTTGTTTATTGTTAAAATTGTACTGGACTGACGTTTCTAAACCATTAACAAACATGGCGATCTGTCACCTGGTTGTCAAGTTATTTGAAAAAAACATCGGGTACCACTATAAGATACACCCTTTATCTCCATAGTACAGTAATAACGTCATTTTTTTTTTCATCTAACTTTGTAATTGAAGGAATTTTTAATAATGCCCACACAAGATCTATATATAATAAACGCACTATCAACAAAAGGGATGCCAGTAGCCCTATGTCAGTGGATAAAAGCCAGTCTAGTAAAAAAGGTAATAACTTCATCTCTAGGTGAAGCTAAATTGATGGCTAAGACAGGCAGAAGCTGCCCTCAGGGTGGAGTTCTCTCCCTGCTTTGGTCAGTCCTAGTGGACGAACTTATAAAATGGCAGTGTTGAAACCACATCAACATATTCCGCTAAAACTTGAAAGCTAACTCTATCTTTGAATTAACTAAAACTTACCAAGTTGATTAATAACGATACCCGTCTCACGTACAATTTATTTTCTTTCTTGTATTAATTTCTTTTTCATTTTATCTAATTTCTCTTCTAATATATCTATCCATCTAATATTATTTTCCCTACTCTCTGATAAATCATCTTCTTATCTTATTCTGTTTTCTCCATTTTGACTACCTCTTTTCATTATTATATTATCTTCACTTTTTTCATCTTGTACTCTTCTTTGTCCCTCACTGTTATCTCCTTTATCTATCTCCCCTTCCTCTTGGCCGTTTTTCGCGAACCTCTTGAAGAACTTTAGGCAAACAAACTGTAGTGTACCATTCTGAATTAACAGTACGTCTATCCTTCAGTGCTACAGTGGAAAGATGCCTAGTAATTCGAAAAAAGTGGCGTCCATATTTTCGTTTCGGCTTTTTTCATGAACAACTTTTGATGAAGCCTGCTCATTCTCAAAGACTCAAACTGACGATTGTTACTTTTAGCAGTGTAGCAATGTTTCAACACCAGTGATGATGTTGTACATTAGTGTAGATCTGCACCATCTCACACCGTCTTCTTTTTGAGCTAAAGTCAAGTTGTGGGAAATTCACCGAGAACCAACCTTATGGACTTTTAAATATTTGTGTAAAATAGTGTTGATGCTTTCACAACAATCTTTAAAGTTTCTTAAATGTTTCTGATAGTAATGTGCTGGTCCTCTTTAATCATTTTCTGAATAAGATTAATATTTTTTCTGTTACTTCCATTTCTAGCTTAGGAGCTGGAAAATTGTCATTTAACCAAAGTTGACTACGTTGAAATTCACTGTACCACCGCTTTAGGGTAGTAAAGGGACACGACTTGTCACCAGCCACTTGATTTATTTCCTTAAAACATTCATTACGGTTTAAGGTGTAAGTCACGCTTGAAATTGTAAGAAATCACAGCCCGATAATGCTCCTTGTTCATTTCCATCTCTAGGCGAAAGGATTACTTTAAACGTATGTCTCTTACAAATAATCAATATATTTGACAACTGTCACTAACTTAACTTTTAAACAACTAGATTGCAATGTCAGACAAAATTTGTTTCAAAAATATCCTCGGCTACATCACTATTCTCGTTTTTCTTCATATTTTCAGTGTATTTTTGTTTATTTTGTACTTGACGAGCCTGATAACTTTTTTTTACATCTGTATAACTATTTTGAATTGGTGAATAAATTTTATTTATTTGTTTATTCTTGTTTTTATTAACAAAATGCCCAATTCTCCTATACTATTTTTAAATTGATGACCAAATAATAACCATAATTTTTAAATAACCAATTATTTTCCCTTTCTTTTAAAGCCCAACACATTTTGGATGTGTTTAACTTTTTTTTTGTCGACACATATCAACTGGACAAAGTATTCTAAAATTTGACATTTGAGAGCAATTTCAAATTTGATATCCCATCGAGATACTGAAATGCAGTTTTCAAAAAAGATTTCTGTACCATTTTTGTGCTCCTTGTATTCAATAATTCGCATATTTGGTAAAACAACGTCATTAATGCAAAAATATTAGAAAGTGACTTTTTAGACACAAACTAAGATGCGCAATCAGTTACTGCGTCTAATACAGCAATTTCGTAAATATAACATAATGAATAAATTGTATATATAAAATAATTTTACTTTTAATAGCTTTTAGTTTATGACGAGCAATACTTTCAAATTGTTCTCCTGTAAAAAACAGATTTTTGCACTTACGACGTTGTTGCACCGGATATGCGAATTTAAAAATAACCATGCATGTACTAAACTTTAAAAATTTCTAATTTTTACATTTGAAATCCCATTAAGTTACTAAAATCTAGTATTTTTACCTAATTTTTTTTATCTTTTGAAAATTTATTTAATGATTATTTTGAGAATCATGGAGTTTCAAACAAATACCATTTTTTTTAAATTATAGCACTCCAAATTAACCATAGCTACCTCTCACAAAATTCTATTAAAAAAAAGAAAATGTAATTCATATATTTTTTAATTAACTTTTCCCCTGGTTATGCACACATCTCGTTTAATGTGCATCAATTTTTCACAAGCAAATCATGCACCAGATGGCGCAATTCCACTGTATCATCATCATGGACATGGACCTAACGCGGCAGACAGGTTTGGGTTTGGGTTTCATTAGAGAACAAACGAATGGGGCGTATCGTTTCACTTTTGTTTCGTCTATTCCAGCCGAATATGACTAAAACATATGACAATCAGCTGATGAATTCTCACCTGAGTCATGCTAGTCACGGCTAGTTTGATAATAATTGATAGGGCTATATTTCATGAATTATTTTAAGTGGTTATTAATATTATAAGGATAAATTAAAATCTTAAAAAAAAATGGTATACTGCTGATGAGTAGTATAATCAAAATCAAGTTAAGTCGTGTACAGGAGAGGAGGACAATATCTGCTAGAATTTTCCGAATTTGACAAATCATACCTTTGTTTCAAAAGTGACACAATTCAAAATTCACATCTTTCAAGTAAGGAGTGCAAAGAAAAGAAGGACAATCTCACATGATTGTTTTTCAAAAAGTGTCCACCCAAAAGCAGTAAATAGGGTTTCAAAAAAATGGAGCCACATCTAATGCTCATCCATATGTAAATCAGACGACAAAATGCGAAAACCGCTGTTAACTGTAAATCAGAAAAAGAATAGATTAGCATAGGCCAAAAATCATAAGAAGTGGTCATAGATGCAATGGGACAGTGTTATTTGAAGTGACGAATCAAGATTTGAGGTATGTGTTGGAGATTAGAAGTAGGGTATTGAAGACAAAAAATGAATCTCATCATCCAGACTGTTTGCGTCGAAAAGTCAAGTTTCCAGCTTCTGTAATGATTTGGGGATGCATGTCGGCTCAAGGGGTTGGCAAGTTGCACATCATAGAATGGACTGGTAATGCTGTTAGATACATTGACATCCTCAGAGACAGTCTAATGCCATCCGTTGACAGCTTAAAGACAAGGAATAATACGTTCATGTTCCAACAGGATGGCGCTGCATGCCTTACTGGTACATGTTCCAACTGGATGGCGCTGCCACTGCTAAAATCGTAAAGGAATGAATGTTGCAAAATAATATTCCGATATTAGATTGGATATTCAGTAATCCCGATCTGTTGCCAATTAAAACACTTTTGCATAATATGAAAAAAAATTACATATGCTAGAACAGTTCCTGAATTAAAAGAGAGACTAACTCAAATTTGGAACTATTTCACTGCTGCAGATTGTAAAAAGTTAGTAGATACCATGCCATAGGGAATTCATGCAGTTCTGAAGCAAAAGGGACATATTAAACAGTAGTAAAATTACCTGTGTCCTTCCATGATTATTGGGCCAAACGAGATGATTCATTGTTATCTTATTTAATTTAGTGTTCTGTGCATATCTGTAATTTTCTAATATTAAATTTAATAAAAAATGTTGATAAACATGTCTCAAATTGTAATGAAAATAGTTGTATTTAATAGATTTTTCTTTTGTATTTACTAATGTTGTCTAAAATAAAATAAAAAATATGAATAGGCCAAATGATATAATTCAGGGCTCGTATACAGATTATGTTTTCAATGGCCAACCTAGCAGATTTCGGCAATAGTTGGATGGTTTGCCTATTATAGAAAAGATGTTCCGCTAATCGATTGCCTATGTAAGATTAAGAGGCACCGATATCTATCAACGCAACGTCAGGAAATGTGTACTATCATTGCGTTCGATCTGCCAAGTTCCTTTAACTCCTTTAACACTTTTAACTTCAAATGACTCTTTTAGCGTTCGGTTTAGTCCAATTAGCGATAGTTCAACGCATTTAAATGTCATTTAAAAGCACCCTAAAAAACTCTGCCCCTGTCCCATTCCAGCCCCTGGCCAAACCGAACGCTACTCTTCTATCTCAAGTCTGAGGTGCGGTCGAGGGTCATAATTAGGTACAGTAACAGTTTCTTGAGAGGATAATGTCAGTAGAAGCCGCTGGAACCAGGTATCGGTAACTGGTATAGCCCGAACTGAAACCATGTTTTAGTTTCAAAGAATTAGCACTCGTGGCGCTGTACACACAATTTACAGAAACCTACAATTAATGGTGGAAGAAGTGGTGTCAGGTGTCATGTCATTTGTCATTGGTCAATGTCAATGGTCAGTGGCATCCATTTCTAGTATTTGTTGTAATTAATATCATAATATTTTCAATAATTATTGTTCAATTGTTTGGGAAGTGTCTTGGATCCTGGATAAATAAATAGTAAGTATTTTGTAAATTATTGTTTATTGTATTGTCAACTTGGTCTTGTTCAACTGTGTTTTTAATTTTCAATTTGTTTACTTGATCTTGCTGATGATTGTGAGCTTATTTTAAATTTTTGAGGTGATTTTTTGTTTAAAAGTTGAAATATGTCGTGTTGTTGTGTGCCAAATTGTTTTGTAAACACTCTGAAAAGGCATCGTTTTCCCAGACCCGATCCTAATAATGATTTATTTAATATTTGGGTATCGGCTGTTCGCAGTCCGTTTTTCAATAATAAATAAATTTGTAAAAACTATTAAGTATGTGATAAACATTTTGAAGATAAGTTTAAAGTTCCTGGTACTCGCAGAGGTCTAACTGTTTTTTTATTTGTTCTAGTACAAACTTTCTTCAAGCCGTTTGGAGTGGTAGTAATGCACCATGGAAGACAAAATAGCCTAGTCAGGGAAGTAGTACCTTTTTTATTCATGCCTCATTTTCTGGGTTCCCTAACAGATTTAAAGGGTGCATCGAAAAAGGGGCCAAGTCACAATTACAAAAATGTTCAGGAAAGCAAATTTAATTTAGACTGACTAAATACAAACTTTTGATAATTTGAGGTAATTGATTACAATAAGATGTTACTTTGTATATATGCTGCCTGGTTATATTGTAGTTTATCACTAAAATAAACAGTTGTAATTTTTTAAATATAAATACTGAAAGTGCCAAACAAATAATAGAAAAAGATGCTAAGTCCTTGGACATAATTTTAAATGCAGTGTTTTGCATTTGCTAATTTGGCTTATTACATGGAAACATACTGGTATTTTACAAAATAGGGCGATATTAGTTTAATTTTGACAAAAATGTGACTTACTCGCTTTTTTCTTCCTGCACCCTTCATTTGCTTTATAAGTTTATTAATATTTTTGTTTGTTCCTGATAAAACTCCTCAACTGCTGTGGAAAATGAAGCAACTTGACTTTCCAGCTAATTAACACGCTACATTTAATTATTCTATTTGTATTATTGTTTTTATTTCAATAAATTAATTTTGTTGATCATGCTTTTTAACAGACTTCAAAAAAGGAAAAGGTTCTCAATTAGTCGTAATATTTTTTTTTATTTTTTGTGTTTTAAGGAGGTCCTTTTGCCACTAATGTTAAATAAAAAATATTAGATTATGACTATTAATTATTTTTCTAATAGTAGATGTCCTTATTTATCTAATAGTGAACTTTTAACTATACCTTACCGTGCAAATTTTTGAGAAAATTTTTTTTTAAAAATATGTGTGTTTATACAGTGTCTTATGAGAAAGTAAGACTTCAACAACAATTTTCGAATTATAATTAATTTTACTATTATTTATTGATTAGATGGAGTAGAAAAAAAACTAAAAATAGGGTTTTTGAAATATTTAGGTTTTGTTTTTTACAATAAAATATATAGGTTACCGTGGAATTTATTGAGAAATTATTATTAAAAAATCACAAAAAATTTTCAACTAAGTTACTTGAAAATTTTTTGTGATTTTTTAATATTAATTTCTCAATAAGTTCCACGGTTTACTATATATATTTTATTGTATAAAACAAAATCTAAATATTTCAAAAACCTTATTTTTAGTTTTTTTCTACTCCATCTAATCAATAAATAATAGTATAATTCGAGAATTGTTGTTGAGGACTTACTTTCTCGTGAGGCACTGTACAAATATTCACATTTTTAAAAAAAAATTCTCAAAAATTTGCAAGGTAAGGTATAGTTAAAAGTTTAGTATTAGATAAATAAGGACTTCAACTATTAGAAAAAAATTAATTTTAGTCATAATCTAATAACTTTTTTTTTAACATTTGTGGCGAGAGGTGTGGCGAAAGGACCTCCTTAATAAAATATTTAAACTTGTAGTCAAGTTAGGATTGGTTCATACTACTCATTTTTGCTTTACTGTAACCAATATAATTTTGTTGCTACAATATCATAAAAACGGAGTTAGTATGAACAAATCTTAATTTGGCCTGTTGGGTTCTAATTAACAGTGCTGTTCCTAAAGTGGCGCTAGGAAACAGTAACAAAGCCTACACAGAACACGAGGCTAATGGCCTAAGTAGTCGAGGCCGACGACACCAAAGTAAAAAAAAAGTACCACTTTTAAACTATAAATAGTGAATGACAATTTTGAATGTTCCCGCGTTTTGTATTAAGTAGTTCAAAGAATTCGCACACGGCGCTACAATACTGTCTCGATTTTTAAGATTGCCTTTTCCATTCTAAAAGTAAGTGATCTGTGGTTTGAACATCCCTTCCGAACAGCTACTGTGTCGTTTCCCGGCCAGTTACAGGGGCAATCTTAAAATTTTGTATTTTCGCTTTTTCGCATGTTAGCGTGCGTCCAAGTTGAACTTTGACCTCCCAAAAAGTACCTATATTTTCGCTATTTCTTCAATTTCCTCCTTATATTTGTAGACAATTTCTTTCACGACCTGTATTTAGATTTTTCTTGTTTTTTTTTTAAATTTTGCCTAGAGAACAATTTTTTAACCAATTTTTGGTTGATTTAAAAAACTGAACGGCGTTATGATCACTTTTATCCAATATTATCTTGAAATATATTTTGTTGCATATTTTCCAGTTAGCTTTAGGTATGGTAGTTCGAATTTGCCTCTGAGCGACAAGCTGGTCTCTAAGCCGCATAATAAACGTTTTATATCAACATAATATTTGAATATTTAAAAGTGCCGTAATGAGATTTAATGGATGTTTGAGGTTAGAAAGACGCTAGTAATGAAGATGGATGTATGTATTGGATATTTGCCCGAGGCTGGTAACAGCTAATTTGAAGATTATTAAATTCTAATGGCTTCTATTGATGATAATCGGTGTTTTTTCTATTCGGGATTTTTTTCTGTGAGCTGACAGCTGTTGGAAGTTTATTGATTATGTAAAATATCGCACCTTGCTTTGAATATAATTCTTTATTTTTTTTGTATTAATCGATGAATTGGTGAAAAAATAAATAAATGAATGAATTTTTATACATGAAAGCATTATTCTGTAAAACTTCATTTATTTAATTTATTTATTTAATAATAATAATAATACATCCAACAGGCTTATAGCCCATTTACAGGTGTAAGTAAAAATACATGCTAATAGTTTTGTTACTAAATACAAATACCTACCTAAAATCTTAGCTTTACAATATTGTAATGTGAGCCATTTCATTATTCAAGTCATGCTCTAATCTTCCAAGTCCCTCTCTGTCTTATTTGGCCTTTGAGGCTCAACTTGTCCGATTATGATACATAATTAAACCCCTTAAGACCATTAACAGAAATGTATCTACAGAAAAGTATTTACATAAAAGTACATCCAGAACAGTATTTACAAAAAAGTATCTACAGAAAAGTTTCTACGGAATAGTATCTACAGAAAAGTATCTACAAAAAAGTATCTACAGAAAAGTATCTACAGAAAAGTATATACAGAAAAGTATCTACAATAACGTATCTAAAGAAAAGTATCTACAGAAAAGTATTCACATGAAAGTATCTACAGAAAAGTATCTGCATAAAGTATCTACAAAAAAGTATCTACAGAAAAGTATCTACAAAAAATATCTACACAAATGTATCTACAGAAAACTATCTGCAGAAAAGTATCTACAAAAAGTATCTACAGTAACGTACCTAAAGAAAAGTATCTACAAAAAAGTATTCACAAAAAAGTATTCACAAAAAAGTATTCACAGAAAAGTAAACTATCTACAGAAAAGTAAAGTATCTACAGAAAAGTATTTACATAAAAGTATCTCCAGAACAGTATTTACAGAAAAGTATCTACAAAAAACTATTTACAGAAAAGTATTATCTACAGAAAAGTATCTACAGAAAAGTATCTACAGAAAAGTATTTACAGAAAAGTATTTACAGAAAAGTATCTACAGAAAAGTATCTACAGAAAAGTATCTACAGAAAAGTATCTACAGAAAAGTATCTACAGAAAAGTATCTACAGAAAAGTATCTACAGAAAAGTATCTACAGAAAAGTATCTACAGAAAAGTATCTACAGAAAAGTATCTACAGAAAATTATCTACAGAAAAGTTTCTACAGAATAGTATCTACAGAATAGTATCTACAGAAAAGTATGTACATAAAAGTATCCCCAGAACAGTATCTACAAAATAGTATTTACACAAAAGTATCTACAATAACGTATCTAAAGAAAAGTATCTACAGAAAAGTATTCACAGAAAAGTATCTACACAAAAGTATCTGCATAAAGTATCTACAGAAAAGTATCTATAGAACAGTATATACAGAAAAACATCTACAAAAAAGTATCTACAAAAATATCTACACAAAAGTATCTACAGAAAACGATCTGCAGAAAAGTATCTACAAAAAGTATCTACAGTAACGTACCTAAAGAAAAGTATCTACAAAAAAGTATTCACAAAGTATTCACAGAAGTATATAGAGAAAAGTAAACTATCTGCAGAAAAGTAAAGTATCTACTGAAAAGTAAAGTATCTACAGAAAAGTATTTACATAAAAGTATCTCCAGAACAGTATTTACAGAAAAGTATCTACAAAAAAGTATTTGCAGAAAAGTATCTACAGAAAAGTATCTACAGAAAAGTATCAACATCAAAGTATCTACAGAAAAGTATCTACAGAAAAGTATCTACAGAAAAGTATCTACAGAAAAGTATCTACAGAATAGTATCTACAGAAAAGTATCTACAGAAAAGTATCTACAGAAAAGTATCTACAGAAAAGTATCTACAGAAAAGTATCTACAGAAAAGTATCTACAGAAAAGTATCTACAGAAAAGTATCTACAGAAAATTATCTACAGAAAAGTTTCTACAGAATAGTATCTACAGAATAGTATCTACAGAAAAGTATCTACAAAAAAGTATCTACAGTAACGTATCTAAAGAAAAGTAACTACAGAAAAGTATATACAGAAAAGTAAAGCATCTACATAAAAGTAAAGCATCTACAGAAAAGTAAAGTATCTAAAGAAATGTATCTACAGAGAAGCACCTACAGAAAAGTAAAGTATCTAAAGAAATGTATCTACTATCTACAGAGAGGCACCTACAGAAAAGTATCCAATTTTTTTAAACGCAATTAAAAATAACCTAAAGAGTTTAATTTATGTATGGGACGTCCTTGTTGGTGTCCAATCTATATATATGTACAGCAAACAACAAATAATTGTGGTATTGATTAACTGCGTATACCGCTCGAATAAACCAAAGCCTAATGAAGTTTGTTCTTAAATCTAAACCCGTTGTTCGTATTTTGAGGCGAGTTTATGGGTTCTGTGCAGATTTGGCGGGGCTCGAGAGTCAGTCCCACACTGCCGGAAAAACAAGTCCACGCCGTATTTTACAACGGCGATAATAAAATATTTTTTTAAATAAATTGATAGCGTGCCTCTCTACTTACAACTCGCGATTCCTTCACGTCATATATTTCATTCGGACGCATTGGCGTAACTTGGATATGGTCAGTTTTATATAAGAGGATATCTCAAAAATTTAAAATATTCAGAAATTTAATAAATAATAAGGAGCTATCAAGAAAAATAATAATTAGAGTTAGCTGTAAAATTAAAATATTTTGGGGTGGTATTTTAGCCACTTTCGGTAAATTTTTTTACCCGGAACTTCCCTCTTCTTCCCTTCCCATCTTCCCTCTTCGTCTTCTTTTTTCTGTCTTTTAACTTCTTTATCTTATCGTTTTCAGTATCTCTTACTTTATTTTTTAGCATCCCTTTATGCCTTTTCTTTTCTTTTTTGTCTCTTACTTTATTTCTCTGCAAGTTTATATGCTTCATGTTCTATTTTTTTGTCTTTTTACTTCTTGATCTTTTTCTTTTTCCATAGTTACAAAAATAGTAAACAAAATAAATAAGCACTTACATTTTAACAATTTAAAATTAACACCACCAAATCAAAAACCATTTTTCTCTTTTCTTTCTCTACTGATCTTTCTCTACTGATCTTTCTCTACTGATCTTTCTCTTGATCCCTCCCGAACTCTCACTTCGCTTTCGGCCTGTGTTTTTTGCCACGTTCACCATTATTAAACGATAATTTTTGGCTGCTTTTAAAATGGTCCAGTTACATAAACCAAAGGGACGCTTTTAATTATTTTAATCCAAGGGGGACCTTTTTTGATTTAATACGATTCCTTTCAACACTATTTTGAATATTTAAAAACTTATTTGGGATATGTTATCTTTGAATTCTAAAATGCTCAGATACCAATTTTAGTCGAAATCTGCCGACTTTTAAAAATATATACACCCTATATATAACTGATCAGAAGTATAACTGGTTTTAAGCCAGAAAGGAGACTTGCATACAAACATTGAAGTTTTTCTCTAAAGTCGTTTTTGAGCAATCGCGCCAGCAGATAGACGGACGATGGCAGGACAACGACAAACAATGGCAGCCGATGACAGACTACAGCAGACAAATTGACGGTAAGGGGAAACGTAACCACTACAATATCTTGCAGAATATTTTAATGACAGAATAATAAGCAGAAACACTGAAGTCCTGTAACTTTAACTTTTGTGTATTTTTATTGGCGTTCATTTCATTTCACTTGTAAATAAATGAAATTATTAAGTGCCTGGGTTGCTCATGACAGTGAAGGTAGGTTTACGAGCTCTCGTACATTTTGTACCTCTTTCATGGCTTAATTTTTTACCCCCACGGGGTACAATGAGGAAATATTATGGACTGGATTTGTCTGCGATCCACATTTCTGTAATATTATTTTAATACACATCCTGTGTCGCTTGCGACAAAACACCTACGGATAAAACCTTAATTAAACATCCTACCTGCATTTTCATTAGATACATACTGTGAACAGAGACAACTAATGAGACGGTTAACTCAATGCAATTTTGCTTTTCACCAAGAATTGACTGGGCGATTGGACTGGAAGATAAGGCCGATGGCGCTGGTATACCTTCTTTTAATAGTGGCCTTTTTCTTTATAAGCAACCAGTAAATTTATAAATTTTCTTTAAAAAAAGAAGAACCGCGGGAAATTCAAATATGTCGATCCACTTTATCTATTATTTTTATGATTTTTTTTCTGATTTGATGCACTGGAAATGTGAATAAATATGTAATTCACATTTACTAGCACATCAAATCAGAAAAATAATCATTTTTTTTTTTAGGCACAAAATAAAAAGCATTAAAAAGGAAAATAAAACGAAGTATAATTTCAATAATAAGATATATTCTGTATTAAACAATAATAAACATTCACACCAAAAAGGTTCTACAATAAAATTGGAATACTTTACGGAAATTAAACAAAATCCCGGCGTGATCCGGGCATTGTTAGTTCCTTCGGGTTTGTAAACAAACTTAAAACTACCTAATATGAAAACACCACGATAAAAATGTCATTCACTGGAGAAAACACTACTAACAAATTTAAAAACGTAACTAATAATGAATGAAAAACAACCAAAAAAATTAATTTACAAGTTAAATTGTAAAATATATATAAGTAAAACGACATCAAAGTCACCAAACATAGAAACAAAAAATTGGACAAGGAGATAAAATAATAGGTTAGAAATACGTCAATCTGGCAGACGTCAAAGTGAAATGCTCGTGCTGTGATGCCTTTCTTCTAGTGCTATTGACTTTTTATTTTTGATCTTTGTACACAATCTTGCTATTTATATATTTCTTAAAACACATCTTTTGTTATATATGTTATATACAAAGAAATTAAAAGTCCAATATAAGTATTACTTATGGATAAATAAGATCATTATTATTTAAATGTAAAAGAAACAAATTTGGAAAATGTTCATAACGGCAACCTTGCTGGAACGTTACCAGCGACATCTACCCTATCTTTTAGCTTATGAGAACGTTATAAGGAAATAATGTACATGACAAAGATAAAATACCAGCTAACCCTGATGACTACTATACCTAAATGTCAATCAATTTTTGCTATGAAGTTAACCGTCTCGTGTTGTCTCTGCTGTGAATTTGGGATGCTGTTTTCTATTTGTGTACCAATTTTATATTAAGTATATTACTGGCAGAGGGCGGAAACTCCTATGCGCAAGACTGGGGTAGCTTTAAAATCAACCGCGTCCACTTCACCTGTGGTGCTGCAGTCGTGTGGTGGAGTGGTGGGAGTGACCATAGATAAATTTACAAATTAATTTATCTATGGTAATGACAAGTGAATATTGATTTTTGTGTCATGACGGAAACTGGCTAATAATTGTGAATGTATTGATATTGTTAAATTTGGTTGCATTCATTTGAGATTACAATTTGTCTAATGGATTTAGTTATTATAAATTTGTGTTATTTCCTTGAAAGTGCACCGGACGGACTGCCTTCAAATTACTTTAGTAATCGAATAGTAATATGGTTATACCTTTGTCTTCAAAATTATCTAAAAGAAATATCCAGTGAAAGAAATGCCTTTGACTTTGATTTAGACATCGAATATGTTGATCGAACTAATTAGTTACTTCTTCTGACTTAAACTAAACGTTTGAAGACAAAATATGCTATTATTGATTTTAAAATTTTATGTATTAATGCAAACCGTTTCTTAAACTGTAATCCACAGAACCCCATCACTGAAGGGTTCCGTGAAACTTACGTGCTCATGAAAGTAACTAAAAAAAAATTAACATTAGAATTTTTAATAAAATAAAAAAACTAATCAGGATATAAGTATTTGAAATATTTATCATTTTTGTTGCAAATAGATAATTTAGTTATAGAATGTTGCATTAAAACCATACTATTGAAACAAACTAGGGGATATTAAAGAATGTTCCATTATTTATCAAAAAGGTTGAGACATGTTTGTTATTTTTAATACCTACCTGAGTACTGCTTATTATGTATCAATGTCTCTTTGGTTCTAATTTATTATTTATTTTTAAGTTATTATTGACTTATTGGAAAGCTTTTTTGAAACCGTTTGTTAAAACGTAAAAGCGCAAATTAAAGTCGCTTCTACCTTTAACAATCAATTAAATTTTACATTTGACAGATGTTTTGTGATTTGTAATGTTTGTTTTGCTTTTACTTTTGTCAAATAAGCCAAATGGGAACTAAAGTAAGGGTTCTGTGGCAGTGTTATTTGTGCAAGTTGAAGTAAAATGTGTCTGTAACATAGTTTACCATAAAATAATTTCAATACACAACTCAAAATGTTTGGAATAATAACTGATCCTAGATTAATTTAAAGTACAAACCTTATAAAGATATTTCAAATTTTAACACTGTACGTTGTTCGTTCACCCAACTTTTTACACAAAGCATAGAAACGTATGATTCCTATTGAACGAAACTGTTTGATGACGGTGAATACTGCCATTGTTTCTGAATAATGTTACATTTTTATACTTATACTGTGTTTTCTCTTTAAGAGATAATATTCTTCATAATGTTAGGGGCACAATCACATACTTTGATTTTCTTTTACTATACGGAGAATGGTCGCACTGCGCAGCTTTCTGAGTGCCTTTTAAAAAGAGATAGAAAACTCCGCTATTTTGATCCCTTATTACGTGTTGCCTACATCTTAGCGCAATATTTTTAATAGGTGCGTTTTAATCATCCGCTTCTGCTTCGGAATTGTCGGTTTTCTTGTTTTAATCTGGCAGGTTAAAACGAGTAAACCAACAATTCCGGAAGCAGAAGCGGATGATTAAAACGCACCTGATATTTTGCTTACTGCTGTCAGTGGGGTCTATTCTGTAACAATTCCTTTATATTTAACGGCCTTTAAAAATATTTTCTTCTTTACTTCTGTCATTATTTAAACGGATCTTTAAATATATTAGAGGACTATCTTAAAGAAATCTGTTTAAATAATGACAGAAGTAAATTAACGAATACGAACATATTTTTATAGGCCGCCAATATTTTTAAAGGCCGTTAAATATAAAGCAATTGTTACAGAATAGACTCCAGTGTCAGTGAATATTATTTTTGGAGTCACAGTTTATTGCTAAAGAATCAGTTAGCTCATTCGGATCAGTTGAAAGTTCCAAAATAACATCCACTCCAGGGATACAAATTCAGGATTCGCAGAAGACTGCTGTTTTATTATAGGCGGTTGTCATATATTGTATTATCCGAGTTGCGCAGTGTATAAATTGGAACATTGAGATCAAAAGTGCCGACGCAGAGTGAGTGATCTGATTCTTTAGCTATAAACTGTGGCATAGGAATCAAAATGGCCGCGCCCTATGTTGGGCGTGTCGGACCTCTCTCTGCACCGTATAGTAATCAAAGTATGTGGGCACAATGCTGTAATCTGGATTACATATTTTATAATATTGGATTTGTATATATACATATAGTATTTATAATAAATTAATTTTTTGATTATGCTTGTTTTTTATCTAAAAACTGTTAGTCAAGTTAAGATTGGTTCATGCAACTCAATTTTTGCTTTAATATAGGGAATTTTGCTATAATAACTCAAAAATGCAGTTTTTAATGCGAGCAATTTTTACTGTCAAATTTGAATGGCCCCGCGCTTTTCTTCTCTTCTTCTTTTTTTCTTTTTTCATATGGCCTCTTACCCGATAAGGACTTAATTGGAAAAATCAACCACGTCCACCAGGTGGCGCTGAAATTCTATCACCGTTTTCTAACATGGGAGTTACCGTTCTAAGAGTAAGCGTTCTGTGACTATTGATATGAATATGTAAATATCACGTTAAATTTGAGTGACGGTTGACAATCTTGACACTTATCCCTGTTATAGGCTAAAAGATGAGTTCGTGTATTCTAAAAGGTGTGTTTTTGTTTGGCTCCAGATTTCGTCAGTATTTGTGAATTTTAGTTTTAATGTAGGATTTGTGATTGTGATTTGTGCGCGAGTCAGGCGGTTTTGAGTTAATTTTTAATGAAAGAGTTTATGCTAAATTCCTATTTTAGTAGTTTCGGAACGTGGCCGTATCTGTGCTAGAATTAATCGAAGTCAACTTTGCATTTTGGAACGTACCTTAATGTATTTTGTGATGTGAAATTGAACTGTCATTTTTTATTTGATTTTTTCGTAAAGCCCCACGTTGGACGCCAAATGTAACAAATAGAATGAATAATAAATACAACAAAATACAGCCAGTTGTTACATGGATCTAATTATCCTACTAACAATTGTGATATTTAACCGCATAGCTCAAGTCGGAGGAGGAGTGATCCGATATAATTAATAGTGTAAATAATAGAGAAAACACAGGGGGGGGTGGCTCAGAGGTAGAGTCTCTGCCTGCAGATCCAAGGGTTCCAGGTTCGAATCCCACCGTTGGCCGGGATTTTTTTATTTAATTTATTTATTTAAAATTAAGCCTGATGCCTTGATAGGATTCCCCAGTCGACCATTCACTGTTGGGTTCTGATTAACAGTGCTGTTCCTTAAGTGGCGCTGGGAAACAGTCACAAAGTCTACACAGAACACGAGGGGAAAATAGGAAAAACATAAAATATAAAATGATTAAGCGGGTAGTATTAGTATTTCTAAGAGAATTTATCGTCAATAGATCTTTTGGGTTTTAATTTTTATAAATAATTGCGAGTTGTGACTCTCTATTCTATATTTTTTTTCCAAATAAATGTATTTATTTATTTGATAAAGTTTAATGAATAAGTTCTTATACAGAGTGATAAAGTATATTTACAAGCACAAATGTAAACAAAAACAAACCATTACAACTAGTTATAATGTCAAGTACAGACGGCGCTGCAATCTAAATTTTATATCTAAATTAAATATATACCTATAATAATTAGTAATCAATGAAGATGATTTAGATACGCCCCTGTCCCCAAATCATATTTATTGTCTGTACCAGTTTATGTGGTTTACCAAAGATTTATCACCGATTATAATTGACATTTTCAGTGCATATTATTCATATTTATGGGCAAGATTAACAGGCCTACAGGTTTACAGTTGTCCGCTGATTTTTCTTGTTTTGATTTGTTGAACAAGAAACGCGGCAAAAATCCGCTTAATCGTAATGGTTGATTAAACGCGGATATAAATCCGCATTACAAGAAAAAAAAGCGGTCTGAGTGTCGGACAGGTTGGACCCTAATATGTCCGGGAACTTTCGACTGCCTGACAAATTGCCGGTGTGGTTCGAGGATTTGCGAATCCGAAATATGGATGAAAACAATTAAGTCGAAAATAAATTAAATAGCAGTGACGGTCATGTCCCTTCGCAAAAGTGGCGCCATCAGATCATTGTATGTAATTTTTAATATTAACTTATTTAATTACTAACTTGTTTTCTTTCTAACTGCCTGAACCCGAAAAGAACTCAACTTTTAAATGTTGCTTCACTAGGAAATTGTCAATTTCAACTTAAAAGTAGTCATAAATTCTTGGGTGTCATATTGGACAAGAAGCTAAACTGGAAAGAACATATTAATTATATTGTAAAAAGAACAGAAAATGCTGTAAATTTAATAAAAACTGTTTCCAAATATAATTGGGGTGCAGACCATAACATAGCAATTCTTTTTTATAGGGTGCTGATTAGATCAATTTTTGACTATGGTGCAATATTATACAATGATGCATCAAATACTCATTTGCAAAAATTGGACAGAATAAAATACAAATGTCTTACATTAAGTATAGGTTTTCTCCCAAGTACTCCAATTAATGTAATAGAATCAGAAACTACAGAACCTCCTCTCAATTTTAGAAGAAAATTTTTATCCGAAAAGTTTTTAATAAATCAAAGGGCGAAAAATTCGGTTCTTCTCCCTCTTTTATCCAATTTATCTTCTCTGTGTTTAACTGGAAAGTATTGGTCAAAGAAAAAACTTCCTTTACTAGTAGAGACTTTTTTATCTACCATTGAAATGATTCCAGACCTCCATCAACAAAATGCAATTCCACTATGGTCCTTACATTTTTCAGCTTTAACAACGCCATTGAAAACATATATAAACAAAAATCTACTGAATGAAAACCCTCTAGTGATTAAAAACGCATTTAAAGAAGATTTAATAACAAAATGGAATACATTTGAAAACATATATACGGACGGATCTAAAATTGGGAACCAATTAGGATGTGCAATTTTGTATCCTAACAAAAATTATGAAATTTCATTTAAACTTCCCAGTACAATGTCAATATACAATGCTGAACTTGTTGCTATAAAAGAAGCTTTTAACGTATGTCTTCAGGAAAATAAATCTAAATATGTTATATTTACTGATAGTAAGAGTGCAGTAGAATATTTTTTTTTTTTGCAAAATGGAACGTTACCAGTCCTACCAACTATATAGCCTCAGAAATTCTTAAGCTTAACTATCAATGTTTGGAACAAAATAAAGAAATTTCGTTGGCGTGGATAAAATCTCATGTAGGTATTAGTAACAATGAGAAAGTGGATATACTAGCAAAAAAGGCTACTGTTTCGGGAACTAATAAAAATATTAAAACTCCAAAATCAGATTTTATTGCTAAATCTAAATTATCAATGTTTAAAACTTGGCAAGATGCATATTCTAAAGAAGAAAAAGGGAAGAAATACAAAAACATTCAACCTAATATTCCAAAGTGTCCCTGGTTCAAAAACGAAATAAATAGGTCTTTTATCTGAGTTATTTGTCGTATGAGAAGTAATCATGCTATGCATCCTGCCTACAAGGAAAAATTTGGTCTATCAGATAATAATTTATGTTTAATTTGTGATGAAATTGCTGATCTCAATCATATAATTTTAGAGTGTGTCCTAAATTCGTTAGATACTGACACAATGTACTTAGAATTAGTTAATATTGGTATATCTCTACCAATAAACATTGATGTTCTGCTTTCATTAAACGATGTTAAAGTTTATAAAATATTGTCTGAATTTGTTAAAAAAACTAATACAAGATTGTAAGTAGCTGAGCTACCCTAAAAATATTGTAAACCTGAAACGAAAAAATAAAATAAATGATAAAATAAAAAAATGAAACCAAGGAAATAATGAAAAAAAAAATAATACAAAAAAAAAATAAAAAAAAATAATACAAAAAAAAATAATACCAAAAAAAAATAATCAAAAATACATATAATAAAAAAATAGACATTTTTTATAATTAATTACAAACTCAGGTATTTTGATAGCTGTAAGTCAAAATATAATAATAATGTAATCATGTAACAATAGTGGATAAAACAATTAAAGAGTTATGGATTACTACAATAGTCTGGCCTTTTGGTTTTATCCAGTGCCATTAAAAAAAAAAAAAAAAAAAAAAAAAAAAACTGCCTTAACCTTTGTTATTTTCTCTTAGACAAGAAGTTAAAATTCCAATTATTGTTCTAAATTTACCGTTACAGACTATGGAGTTCTTACATATATTGCCTCTTTGAAAACCTATGTTTAAGTTTTTATTACGACAAAAATAAATAACAATTTGCAGTTCAATACAATAATCCTCATAATATCAAAAAGGTGGAATGCATCAGATAATTGACGTTCAAAGACACAATTAACCCTTTAAAATATACTCAAAATGTGTTACTTTTAGAAAGTTTTGACAATGAAAATGTTATTAACTTTATAAACTACAGTCAAATGCCCATACTTAGAACAGTTTTAAACTTTAGCAGTATGTAACATTTTAGCGGGTATGAATAGAAATGTGGTATTTATACCAAACATTAGGTTTTCGTCTATAGCAGTGGTCGCCAACCTGTCGATCGCGAGCTACCGGTAGCTCGCGGAGGCAATTCTAGTAGCTCTCACAACGATTTTAATTTTAAAAATACAGAGAAGCTTCCGAAAATTCCACAAAAAATCTAATTGTCATAATATTAAACATAAACAGCAGCAACGTTGCGGTGAGCGATCTGCCGCTGACGCCATCAAGCTAGAATCGGCTAGAACCGACCAGCCGGACCAGCGCGTTAGTGTTCGAGAACGATCAGGATTGCTTTGAACGGGATAAATACGCACGGCGCGGCGACATTGCGCTTCGTTTAAAACTGAACGTGTAACCAACGTCCAGCGGTTGGGTTAGTAGAGAACAACAAAAAAATAATATTATGGCAAGCAGTTGTAAGAAGGTAGACATACCACTTTCATTCGGAATGGGAAGAACAATACTTTTTTACAGAAGTTAAAGATAAAAATGTGTTTGTTATGTAATAATTCGGTCTCCGTTGCTAAAAAAGGAAATATTGAGAGACATCATAAAACTGTACATTCTAATTTTGAAAAATCATTCCCACTACATTCTGCCGCCAGAAAGGAGAAACTGAAACTGTTAAAAATACAGTTAATTGGACAACAATCAATATTTTTAAGAACAGTCGACAAAAATAAGGCTGCAACTGAAGCATCGTACCGTGTGTCCCAGATAATTGCACAAAAAAAAGATACCTTATGAAGACGGGGAAATGATAAAACAGGCATTTTTAGAAGCTGCTGATTCGTTATTTGCCAACTTTAGAAATAAAGACGAGATAGTTTCAGCTATAAAATCTATGCAACTTTCTGCTAATACAGTGATGAGACGTGTAGAAGTAATGAGCAATGATATTTTTTTACAGTTAAGAACTGACTTAGATAACTGTGTTTATTTTTACTTCAACTGGATGAATCAACAGATGTCGTTGACACTGCCCAGATGGCTGTTTCGTCAGGATGGTTTTTAGTGATTTTACGATTAAAGAAGATCTTTTGAAGTTTATTCCACTGAAAGGACAGACCACTGGACAGGAGTTGTTTTCTCATTTAAAAAATATTATTTCTTCCGAGAAAATTCCAATATCGAAAATTGTAGGCTTGACAACCGATGGCGCTCCAGCTATGGTGGGTTGTGATAAGGGTCTGGTGGCGTTATGTCGTAAAGATGAAACTTCTCCGCAATTTCTCTGTTACCACTGCATTATCCATCAGCAAGCATTATGTGGAAATTTCCTGAAACTAAATAACGTTATGAAACTGGTGGTAAAAATTGTGAACAAGATTAGAGCTCAAGCGTTACAAAGAAGATTATTCAAAACCTTGGCCGATGAAGTTGACTGTCAATGCGGGGACCTACTCCTTCACTCTGAAGTCCGATGATTAAGTAGAGGACGGGTGCTGAAACGTTTTAATGATATCCTATCTGGCATAGTTCAATTTTTCAAACAACGCGATGAACCGACTCCGGAACTAGAAAATTCAATCTGGCTTAGAGATTTTGGTTTTCTCGTGGACATTACAGAGAAATTAAACAAACTTAATTTGCAGCTTCAGGGGAGAGGACAAAGAACTAGCGGAAATGATTTCTGATATAAAAGCATTTATCAAAAAGCTGGAGTTTTGGGAACAAAACCTAATTAACAGCGATGCCAAGCATTTTCCTATTCTTTCAGAAAAAATATCTCAGAATCCATTAGAACCCTAGGACAGCAAATATCATGTAGAAATAGTTTCTACCCTAAAGAATAACTTCAAAAATCGTTATAAGGATTTCAACGAAATGACTTTAGTAGCGCAGTTTGTTGTTTCACCCTTTATGGAAATTGATATCCAACAGTTTGCAACTTGTGTTATGCAGAACTTTGGCGAAGACATCGCTGCAACAGAAATGGAAGTAATTGAGTTTCAAAATGATTTAGCCTTAAAATCGTTAGTCTCAAGTACCAAATGTATCTGGCCTATTGCAAGTAAAGACAAATATTCAGTTCTATGCCTTGTTGCCTTGAAAGTGAAAGCATTATTCAGTTCAACCTATTTGTGTGAATCTTCTTTTTCCAATATGAAGTTTATTAAGAACAAATATCGCAATCGACTTACAGATGAATATTTGGATAATTGTATTCGAATGGCTGTATCAAATTATACTACAAACATTAAAAAAATTATCGATGAGTCTGAGTGTCAGCCTTCTCATTGAACGTGCTTTTTTATTTTTCAATGTTTATGTTCATGATAGTGCATTACTTTTTTGTTGTTATTATTAACTATTTTTAAATCTTACGTGATATGCCGTTGTGGCTGGATAAAAGTTTGTGTTTATTTATCAAACACCTTCGTTTGGTAGGTAGGAATGTAGCTATGAACAAGTACGTACTAGTAATATTAGTTATTTTGTTATTAGTTTATTATTAGTACCTATGTATTATGTATTACCAGTTAAATAGTAAAATAAATACATATAATGATAAATTAACTGTGGATTATTTCATTTACGTTGCGTTACGTGGCTTCCGTGTGGGTAACTCGCTGTTTATTCCAAAATTAACAAAGTAGCTCAACACATTGAGAGGTTGGCGACCACTGGTCTATAGTGTAAGATAAAGTAAGAATTTAGTTTTAATTAAAAAAATAACTTTTTTTTGTTCCTTGTCCTTAATTTAGAACACTATCAAAAAAGGCTGAAAAACAACACAAACATTGGCGGTGTTTTCCTTGTGTTGGAGTTTAGTAGCGTTTCTTAGGACAAAAAAAGTTTTTTTTTAATTAATATGAAATGTATGCAACAATATTACAAATATTGAACATTTTGGGAGTACAAAATAAAAAATACATTAGGAAACAAACAAATCTTATTGAAAAATAAACATAAAAAAAATATGTAGGTAAGTACAGATTCTATGTAGCTTGTAAACTACTCAAAAATGGAAAACGATTTATAAATCAAAGACAAATTATTATTTTATTTTCTATCTGAGTTTAGGTACAAACATCCGATCTTCAATATTTGGAAAATAAAAGAGATTTTACATCTGCAGAAGTATTAGGGTCTATTAAATCCAAAAAATCTTCGGGATCCATATCTAAGTCAGTGTCATGAAGTGATATTTGCTCATCATCTTCACTGGATTCGAGAAGGTCAGAATATTCAGTTTTCCCTTTTTTGGATCAGTTTTTTACCTTTGGATTCCTTGTTAGATAATCCGGATGTTCCTGGAATATCTTCGTCATTTAATGGCAGCTCCAAAATGACTTTCTTTGTCCTTTCTGAGATTTTGTTATTAATACCTTCTATAGTACTAGGTTCAGACAGGCTTTTCCCGGGGATAGTGAATGCTTTCTATCTTTTTATCGTAGTTTGTGTTTCAGTTTGACGTGATGTGAAGAAAATCTTCAAAACTGTTTGTCCAAACGTTGGAGGTGGCATCTTAATTACTTTTTATAGGTTGGCGTTTTTAGGTTTTTAAAAGAACTAGCATCCAGGATATCTAAGGTTTGCTTCAATTTTCGAGGGAACTCATCTTTACGGATTAGTCCGTGATATTTATTCTTATAATCTTGCAATAGTTTCCTCCACGCTGTTTTAAGGGGACTGACACAAATGAGTGCTATTTGGCGGTAATAGTAGACACTTTATATTGTTTTCAATACATAGGTCAAGAACTCGAATAGACACGTGGCTTGCTAGGTTATCCCTGATAATGGTCTTGGGACTATCTCCCCAATTTTTTAAAATAAGGCAAGGCAATTGTAATGAACCAATCTTCAAATAATGGTTCTTCAAACCATCCAAACTTTGACCGATTGTATCTGGCACCTTTCGGCCCACCCTCCATTCAGGACTTGTACAAGTTTGATACATATTTATACACAATATAAACGGGAAGACAGTGACCACTAGCTGATCCTGCAAACATTACAGAGTATACAGATTTGGATGAGTCCTTTATTTGTTCTGGGCGTTTACAGTCACGGTGCACTAGAGCTTT